>JAFVLL020003603.1:0-12256 GCA_021397915.2 Tor tambroides | reverse complement strand
GGATCCGCACGTCTCACGTCTCGTCAGCCCCGTAACACCATGATAATGTTTTGTATTTGTGTGCATGATACTGTTAGTATCTATATATTATTATTATTATTTTTTATATCAGCTTGTGGAAAAGCTTTGTGATGGACTTTGATTCAGGATGTGGCTTTCTCTTTACCACCTGTGTTTTTTGATGGTTGTCACTGTATAATTATGGTACAAAACAGATTTTAGTATTACAATAGGTTGGTTTTATGTTAGAAACTATATATTTCATTAACTTTTATAACTGCAAATTTAAGTTCAATCTATAAAACCTAAAATGTTTCTACTGTATGTATTATACTGTAAAGTTCTGGTAACCACAGCTGTCATATTTATTTATTTTTTTTACACTGTGAGTATCAAGAGGCATAACACATCTAAACCAAGACTTAAACTCTTTAGAAGCATACTTAGGGAGCCTATTACCCCTCATTCTTTGTACGAACTCATTTTTGGTAACATAAGCTTAGCCAATGATAGGCAACATATTAGACTTTTAAGTTAATAGTATTGATTCTGTTCTACCCCAGTGAGGCCTGCAATGCTTGATAATGCCATTGATGAACCATCAGTCTTGTACAAAACTTGCACCATCTTCTAGCAAACAGAGAGAAGAGACAGGAGGGAAGAGAGTAAGGAGAAAAAAAACATCAAAGGACAGTGATGGAGAGCAGAGACCAGGGCCAAGATGCAAGCACAGCAGACACACTAAGGACCGTGTCTATGATTTAGGAACCCTAAATTAGTGGAAAGACAAAAGCAAGGAGAGAGAGAGAGAGACTGTAAACAGCTGTATTGATCCTACTTCAGCCAAATCAAACCATCATGCATGACCACAGGGTAGCTGGTTTGAAGCGGCTGCTTGACGTGCAGGTGCACGTTTACACAATCTAAAGCCTTGGTATGAATTCAAATAAATGGCTATTCTTTTCCTATCACAATAACAGGTACTTCAGCAGAGAGAATCCTGGGTGGTGAAAAAGATAGTGTAGCAGAGGTGAGAATTAAAGCAGAGAGAAGGGGGTAGGAGTTTGCCGACTTGAGAGAAGAACACCTGAAATCATAACAAACCCTTCTCCCAGATCCACTGCCTGCACTGTAATGACCTCAACCAGACGGTAATTAATTTTAATTAAAATGGACATAGATCAGTTAAGCAGATGCTTGTCAACAAATATTAGGGGAAATAGACTGTTTAATCATTTAATGGTCTATGTACTTATCACTCCTATTTTCTGTACCCAGCACAAACTGATAAACAGGAAAGGGTGTTGTTAATCAACCTTGGAACCTTTAAAGCTGGAGATAAGGAGAAATTTGGTATCTTTGTAAATTAACTTGTGATTTGGCCAAGACTCTGGTCTGCTTTTTTTTTTTTTTTTTTTTTTGGTTTTCTTCAGCACTGAAGTAATCTCAGACTCTTTCTTGTTCACACTACAACTTCAAAAGAACTCAGACCCCAGCTTCTGTGTAGCAGTGGAATGCTTGAGTCTGACCTACTAGCAGAGCCTGAATGATACATTTCAGTCAAATTTAAAATTAGAAGGGAACATTATATAGTATAAAGTTATTTCAACTTCCTTTTTTTCTCATAAAAGATAGTATTAATTTTTTTATTTGCTCCTAAGTTTTTTTTTTTTAAGTTAACAATAAGCTGTATTTCATTGTTTGGTTTCAGTAATTATTGTTTTCTCTAAAGAATTATATAACATTATACCACGGTCTGTCTGAATACTCAATTCTGATTGGCTGGCAGGTATGCATTAAAATGCTCCAGTTACTTGCGTTCCCTGAGATAAGGGAATGAGCGTTGTGTGAAATGCTATATGGGGTAACTCCTGTTTACTCTGCTACTGAAGCCTGATTTGTTCATGTTTGTATAGCTGCACAAACCAATGGCACTCTAGCCCGCCAGAAGGGGGCCATTTCATCAGAATCTTTCGACTGAAGCAACAGTCATCGATTCATGTGCAGCCTTATAGCATGCCAACTTACGCAACGCTCGTTCCCTTTTCTCAGGGAATCAAGGTTATGGAAGTAACTGGAGCATTCCCTTTTGAACAGTCGGACTGCTGACGGCATTCCTTCAGGTACCACTCGTCAAGAAGGCTGGGCTCTTCCAGAGCCGACCAATCGAGGCCGAGATCCTCCACAACTTTAGCCAGCACGCAGATCAGCTTGCTGTCCACACTGGGCCATGTAGTGTGAGAGGAGAGGTGTCAGGCTCTGTTGCATGTTTAGTTAGACTTACAATCTGGTGTTTAATTAAAGTAATGTGTTTGTTACATCAATAAGAGATAAAGAGCACTGGTCACTTTAAGAGTTTGGAATGAGCAATGACGTTGACGCTAGAATGTTTTCACGCAGTTCAGTGATGTGAGTGTTCAGTGACACAGTTCAGTGAAGTTGATGAGAAGAATAAAAAGTAAAATAAGTTCCAGTATGAGTCCTCTTTACAGGCGTAACAGGCTCCTCACCGGAACACGCCCACTCTTCTGCATCAGATGCCGTCAAGAACAACTTCCTCGGAAGCACTGATGGAAACCACCAGCCGACGAGGGGCGTTGATCCTCATGTGAAGCACAAGGGAGCTTAGGTAGAGCGAAGCACATGGGAGCTGAGCCGGCGTGATGTCACTCGAGCCTGGATTTAAAGACGTGCTGCTCTGCTGTTTCTTTCTCTTAGGCAAGAAGGTAAACAGGAGAGCAGGGCAGGGAGGACCGCCTTCGTGGAAGAAAGTGATCCATGAGTGGAGAAGGGTGAGACTCATTCTCTCGCAATGAGAGCATGATGTCTCAGTGAGCGCAGCCTCTGCGTGGGCAACAATGTCGCCGGGGGAAATTTGCTCAGAATTTGCTATTTCTTTCAAAGCCGGATGGCTGCTTCTTCCACTGCTGGGGCTCTTCTGTGGTGGCGAGCAGTTGGCTGAGCTTCTTCCCTCTTCTTGGAGGCATCTTGATAGTAGAGCCAGTGAAGAGATGGTCTCGTTGCTGAAGGAGAAAGATTCTGATGAAATGGCACTCTGAGCCAACTTATAAGTGCTATAGTGCTATATATACCCCTTCTGACGGCTAGAGTGCCATTGGTTTGTGTAGCTACACAAACGTGAACAAATCAGGCTTCAGTAGCGGAGTAAACAGGAGTTATCCCATATAGTGTTACACACAATGGGAGAGACCATACGAAAGGGAACCATTTAATGCACAGGTAGTTCAAAGTTTAATCACCGTTCTATATTAATGCACTGCTTTCACTGACACACACAAGTACACACACATCACTCGCACAGAGAGATTGCAGATGGCGCTGTGCACATGGAAACATCCAGAAGCACACAAACTTGTTGTCAACGGTGCAGCGTGACTTTTATTCATATAGTAGCTTCAGTACTGAATCACTACATTATATTTCTCAGCAACTAGGGGGTAAAATTGCTGTTTTGGAAGTAACAACAGCTTCATTGTTTGCAGAGTGAGACGCGCAGACGCAACTTTCATCTCCCTCTCTCTCTCTTTCTCTCTCTCTCGCACTCATAATTAATTCAAATCTATGCTATAATTCATGCATTCAAATAAATGTGATCTTACCACATTACTTCATCTCTGTGTTTAAAGTGGGCAGAATGCTAGATCTCAGCTGCGCTGCACAGCTAGCTGTAGATTACATAAAAGACAACAGAATTGTTTTGTATTGTTGTATTGTTGTATTGATCACTTGGTTTGTTCACATATACGAGCTGAACCGCTCCAAGAGCATTTGGAGGGCTCAAATGAACTAGGTGTGAAAACACCCAAATAGAAGCTCTATTGGTGTGATGACCTCTGTTCTGGCGTGGAAGTTTTAAACAAACAAATAAAAAAAATTTCCTGTATATTCATTGTATACAAGTTAATTTCCTGTATATTCGCCTTTTGCCTGGGTTTCCTCCAGGTGCTGCAGTTTCCCCCACCATCTAAAAAAGACATGCAGTATAGGTGCCCTGTGACAGACTAGCCCTCCAGGCCATCTGTGCAGGGTGTTTCTGTAACGGAATGCTCTTCCAGGAAGGACAGGAAGACGAGGGGTTCAAAAATAAGCAGGTTCTTTAATAACATTAACATATTCAATAAACAAAGTAAACAACATCCACGAAACTTCAAGACACGACAAGGGCTAGAACAAAACTGAATGCTTAAAGGAACAGGAACAAAAGAGTAAACGAGATGATTAATGAAACACAGGTGAAAAGACTAAATGATGATTAACTAATTACAGGAAACAAGGACAGGAAATACCAAAAAAGGGCAAAATGGAAACTGAGGACGAACACACACGTACAGTTTCCCCTGCCTATGGCCTAAGATGCTAGGAAAGTTTCCAGCCCTCCTGCAACCCTACAGAGTATAAGGGATTTGGAGAATGGAGGATGTTAATTTCCCTCACAGTGCACCATTTACAATGTTATGAGCAATACCAAAGATGCCAATATATTACCAAACAATATGCATAGCATATAAAAGATGCGCAATAGCACAGACCAGTGGTGGACATTGTACAGAATTTTTTCTTGACAAAATTGACATATCATTATCAATATTTACTAGTTCATTTAAAAAACAGAAAAAAAAATCTTGTGACAAAAATACTGATGATTTTTCCAGACATAATTATAACAGAATAATTATTTATATCTTGGCAATAGCAGTTTAGAATATATGGCATAGCAGATTTTGAGCTTTTCTGCAGCTTGTTTGGGGAGTCAGTGTTTTAAGAGATCACCAGTGAGACTTCTGCAACAAGCTGCTGATACAGAGCATTGATAGAGTCACTGGATACTGGATGTTAATACCATTCTAAGCCATATACGCCATATAATGGCGACATCAACTACCCTCCATATGCATATGTATAAAGATGTATTATTGAGAAAAGAAGCTGTTAGCCACCATAACAGGTCACACCACATAATGCCTATTCACTGCCTTCTTTTTCTGTCTATTATTCTCCCTTCTTTTCCATTTCTACTCCTTATTCCCATGAAGACAGCATCTGGAATCAATTGCCTCAGAAAGTCACCCAAAGTCATAAAGCTTTCAAAGCACCACAAGGGTGTAGCATCAAAAAAAAAAAAAGATTTCATTTCATTTCTCTTTCTTTCTTTCATTTATTTATTTTTATTTAATTAATTTATTTATTTATTTTTACAGTGGTTCCACCTGGATACAGGGCCAGATTATGTTCAGCATCAAAAAAAAAAAAAAAAAAAAGACAGAGAGAGAAGAAATAGAAAAGAAAATGCTGTCAATATTGGCTGCCCAAAGATACAGTCCTTATCCAATATTTTATTTTATTTTATTTTATTTATTTATATTTATATTTTTTCACAGTGGTGCCACCTGGATACAGGGCCAGATCATGTTCACAAATTATCCTGAATAATGTTTGTGGAGGTTTAACATGAAAACAAAAAATACCACAATTAAAAAGTCTTTGCTGAGGTGGACGACGTACACAAGTTCGGTTCAGATACCCTAATAAAATATTACTCCAGTAAAAGTATTAAGTACTCCTTTTCAATTTTACTTGGGTAAAAGTACAAAATGACTTGATTTTTCTAATGTACTCAAGTATTAAAAGTAAAAAGAACTGACTGATGAATGTTTTTTGCATTTTTGAATTTTGCAATTTTATGTACTCTATCCTCCTGCTAAAAATACATGTCATACACTGATTACTACTTACTGATAATTCAAGTGTGCAAACAAGTGAAAATAACAAAATATATCATATAGTATATAGAAATGAGGAAAAACAAAATGTGTGTTGCCAAATATAAATATACAAAAACAGATGTCACATTGGGTAAAATGTGTTAGCATTTTAAGAAAAACGTTATGCATCTTTTATATCATTTGAAAGTGCTACAGTAGGGGGGTAGATGCATGAGCATTAATTTTAATTATTTAACGTAATGTTTAGTTTTTAAATAAAACCTACCTTGTTCAGATGGTAATACACAAATATGTCTAAGTTCAAGCATTTTATACAATGGGCTTAAACAGCTCATTTATAGCAGCTTTAGTTCGTAAACAATATACACTCATTACCTAAATATGATTTCATTTACAATAATAAATGCTAAAATCTGCATTAGTAACTTATTTTTCACCCATCTGTCACGTGTGTACTCAAAGAAAAAAATATTCATATACAGTATGTGATAAATAAAGGCTGGGGTCATGACAAATTCCAGTCACCAGTCAATTTATTTTATTCATTCCAATCAATTTAAATGCATTCACTGGTCTTTATTTTATAATAGATTTTTGCATCTGCAATTTTTAATTTTTGTATTTATTTTTGTAAACTCCGTCTTGAATCTCCCACTGATAGTTAAGGTTCTGATGAAACGACTACAGAAATGCACACTGGTGTCAAAAGGGGCAACACACTTCCAAAGAGAATCACCCTCTCTTACTATTTAAAAAAAAAAAAAAAAAAAAAAAAAAGGCATTTAAATGTACATGAATCGCATGTCACAGGATGTCATAGGACAATTTCAAGCGAATGTGAAGATATAATTTGCAGCACAAAACTTCATTTATGTAAAGTGTTTATCTTAAGTTTGTTTTTATTTTTGTAATTTATTACAATATTTATTATAATATGTATGGCCATCTAACCTTTTAAACAGTGTATTTGTGTCAAGTGATGTGTTTAAACTCTTATTGTGCAAAAATTTGTAAAACAAACTAAAACCAATAAAACATTTTAATAAATCATATAATAGTTTTGCAAATTATAATATAGTATAACACTTCAAAACAGAAAAAAAATAACTTAAGACAACATGTTACAAAAAGTAAATAAAAAATAATTGATAACACTTTGCATTAAGGTTTTCTTCATAAAGGGTTATAAAGGTGTTCATAAATGACCAATAACTGATTAATAAATGCATTATAAATCACTGATAAGCAATTATAAATCCATGAATAAAAAGTGTGATTTTAATGCAATACCTGCCAAATAGTGAGCAGGGCTCAATGCTAAGGATTTTCACTGGCCCTGCCACAAAAAATAAAACAGTTGCTGTTATCATTGTTTTTGACTCATGTTATCTTTTATTCTAATAAATAAGCTTATATGACACCAAACTTTTAGTTACCAATTAAATTTGACATTTGAATTTCAGTACCACAGCAAAAACTACTAGCCTAAAAATTATAAAATATAAAATTCAAACATTAATACTGATAAGTGAACAGTCAGGAAATAAGAACAAATGAACAAATTACAAGCAATAGCATAGCTGTATAGAACATATGATACAAATGAAATGATGCTTTAAGAAAAACAGATGGGGTGAATGAGATGCAAATTCACTCTCTGCCAGCAGGTGGTGCTTATGGAACAGCAATAATACAGCATTTCCTTGGTTACCTTGGTAAACAAAGCAGCTCTAAGTTTATTGACACTAATTTAAATGCATACAGAGGTAAGATGAAAGAAAAACCCATGTAAACGTTTTTGAAGACAGTCAGTTTCTCTCAGAGATACATTCATATAAACCCCCAATTTTTAGGGTTTTCTTCCAATAAATCGCTTTGAATTTTTAAATTGTCAAGGCTTAAAAACACGTGCAAAAGCTAAACTTTCATGATGACGCTACAGTGGCCCTATCGGGTTAGGGTTAATTCGTCAACTGTCCTAAACATCTTTCACTCTGGCCCTGGGCCATCAAGCACTCCTTATTGTCGAGCCCTGGTGAGTTATTTTTATGTTATAAATATATTTATTCATACTTTTTTCAATCAAGACCAAATTACTGATTTGTTTCATGATGCAGCAAAAATAGACTAGTGAGACTGAAGGGTGCTGTATTTATGTTTTTTTTCTCATTTTTATCTCATGATTCTTGTAAACGTTTCTTACCAGAATCTACTCTGTACCTTACCCATGATTCTTCACAAAGGTTCATGATGCCTATCTACAGCAATGAATAGAAACTTTTGTTAATCAAGATGAAAATTATCAAACCATCAAAATAATGGTTTTGCCCCATGACTTGACGAGATATTAATAATGAAAAATGTAATTCCATTATTAGTTACCTGTGAACCGTAACGTAAAGAACAATTTATTAATCCGTTATAAACATTAATAACCTGTGAAAATGTGTGTTAATTTAAAGTGAACACCTGTGAACCTTATAAACATTAATAACCTGTAAAAGTGAACCTTAATGTAAAGTGAGCAACTGTGAACCATTTATTAATGAGCTATAATCATTAATAACCTGTGAAAGTGAACCTTAATGTAAAGTGAACACCTGTGAACCATTTATTTTGTAAAATCAGTAAAAACTATGTGAGATTACAGAGGCCTGGCCCCCTCAACGATTGAAATATTTTACTGATTATTTGTTAATAATATTTTCAACTCAAAAGTAAATATCCACATAATGTAGAAATTTTAATACATTTTAAAATGTTATTTTGTACATAAACTAATAAATAAAATCAAACTTACTAATTGCTTCCCCAATTTCATTTGTGTAAGAAGTTGTCACATGACGAATCTGCATTTTGGCAGATAATAACCTGTGTTATATACTGCTCGCCTGTTGCTTGGATGGCGTGAATGGATATTTAGCATTTTTTTACAACCTACAACAACTGCAGAGGAATCTGGGCCTAACCAAAATAAAGTCAGATGAAGATGGAGATGGCTTGCGACTCCAGACCCTGACAATCTCATAAAGGTGATCTGCAAGACGTTCTGTTGTACCAGCTCAGTGTTTCACATTTATGTCAGGAAAAGGACTGTTTACATCCAAATATAATTTAATGTATACAGAACAAAAGAAATAGATTTCAGAATATAAACTGCTTAATTGGCTATTTTCAGTAGATTTTACGTTACTAAATGTGTGTGTGCCTGCTTTTGTACATTTAACTTGAATCATGTCCAACAGATATCTGTTTTAAAGTAATGGGTAATTTACTCGTTGATTTGCTTAAAGTCAACTTTGCGATTCTGTTGACAAACATGTCTATAGTGCATTCTATTCCATGTGTTTATCGCTAGCGCAGCAAAAACAGACAGTAAAAGTTTGACTGACCAAATCGACTGGCTTGGTTTGGCTTTTTTAAACAATTTTCATAGGTTTAACGTTATATTATGGCTCGGAAAATATGTAAATGTGACTAGAAACCCCGGAGACAGGAAATATAAAGCACCGTTCCAGTCGGGCGAGACATCCGCATTCAGAAAAAGGTGGATACATTTGAAAATATTTCCGTTATATCCCTCTCTGCTCCCCCTTTACAACCGCCATTAAAAAAAGAAGATGATGAAGAATTTCCCTTTGTACAACAACAGCCTTTGCCCAGACACACTCTTAAGCCGAAAACACACTATACGATTGTTATGCCAATTATGAATGGAATTAACTGATCGTGTTAATCTCAGTTGTTATTGTTCTGATTTATTTCTTGTCTTTCTTTTAATTCATAAGTTAACCCTGGAAATTAAATGGTTTTTTGGTTTTTTTTCTGCAGTCGAAGAAAGTATAGACTTGCCAATAAATTAGGTCAGTGATTTCTCTCATTTTCAAGATTATCAAGAATTCTTTTATTTTGATCAGCAGTCTAATAAAAGTCTATAGGCCTGTTCTGGAGTACTTATTTGGGGCTGGTTAGTAAAAGTTTGCAATCACTATAGCACATCCGGTTAGAATGCAAGGACTCTGATGTTTCTTCTTTACCATTTATTTTCCATTGCAATTATATACATACAAGAATAGTAAATAACAGCACACAGGAATAATTATAATAACAAATATGTACTACACAGGCTATACTTATGCCAGGTCTCCTGAGAAAAGAGAGAGAGAAAAAAAAGCAACACTGCATGCCATTGCATACTAATTGCAAAAGCCAAACCAAACGAGGCATTTATGCTAAAACAGACAGTTTGCCTAAACCTGCTCTGCAAGTTTGAAATGCTCATCAGACACTCTTCCATATGAAAGAGTAAGCGATTCATACCTTTATTTCACCAACCCCCAAGATGAAACTGAACTGTCCCCAAACCCCAACCCCCTCCTGAATTCAGAATTCAGTCACTTGCTCAGTGTAAAATGGACATGCTCTATCTGAAAGAAAAAAAAAGATGTAACAAACCAGCGAACTGCAGAATACACACATTTCCATTAATCATTTTATATATATTATTTTTACAAAAATTAAAAAAAAAAACAAAAAAAAAAACACCCCAATCCGGGATCTGAACCTGTGTCACTGAAATCACTGGCTACCATTCACCACTCAACTATGGATTAACTTGATAAACCAACTTCCCTTTTCCACTGCGTGTTTGCACACGAAAGACAGACGCGCTCTCCGTGGTATAATGCAGATAATTCTTGAGTTTATTATAGTGTGGGGAAACTGTGTTCAAATGATTATCTTATATAGGTCTAAGATTTTTTTTTTTCATAATGAACTGGACTGCCAGTGAGCACGCTGCTTTTTGATGCTGCTTTTGATGAATAGCCTACAGCAAAACTGACTTATATCACCGATGATAAGCACCGTTTATTTTTCAACCTCACATAAAATTATTAATGGAACAAAAACACATTTTTGCTGTAATAATAATGACTTTTTAAAAGTCATTTCTTAAATATGAACCAAAGCGTGATCATACATGATTAACGTCTTACTGTCCCTTATTAGCCCTTCATGGATTCAGTCATGCATTCTGTAGCTTATTGTCAATATAAACCATCAGTTTTGGACACAGCAAATCTAAACTGCACCTGATTTTAGAGTTTGCATTTCAGCAGAGCTTGACTTGTCCATGTTCACGCAGATCAAGACGGCAAAAAGTGCGTCCTGTTCGTTTTCTCTATTTTAACAAAACCTCAAACTTTTGTTGATATTGTGAGTGCACACAAAAATAAGGGTAGACCATTTACAGTTCAGAATGAAGTATTAGTCTTATCTGTATGAGCAAAAATAAAGGCGTACTTCAAGTTGTTTCTCCTGAAGATCAAAGTACAAATGATCGCGCTGGTGCCTCCGTGCATTAAGCGCGCTTCAGCTTCCACTCTCCGAACAAACGCTTAGATATATGCCTAATAGCACACTTTTATCTAGGTTAAATGTTTAAACTAACATTTTAATATGCTTTAAGTGTTTTATATCCATACATTTTATTTTAAGCAAGTCGTGATGATTTGAGAAGGCTAAATTGATCAAACGTGATCACCTCAGCTGTCATCAGCTTTGTCGACACTAGATTTGAGGCCCGTGCAAGGCTCTACCCGATTTATGCGTTTGGAAATGAATGTTGGGAATCAGGGGTTGTTTTCTAATTAAATGACAGAATTTTTAAGTTGTACTGTGCTGTCTAATTCAGTTTTTTATTTTTTACATTTTATGGATTCCCCCAATCTCACGCAATCCAAAATATGAAACCGTATTATTATTATTATTATTATTATTATTATTGTTAGGCTATTATTATTATTATTATTATTATTTAAAAAATGATTTAATTATTATTTAAACTTTTTAATTAGTACAATGAATCGTAGAAAGTGATTCATGTCCATAATTTTCGGCATGTCATGGGCTCTGTTTATGGGAATAGATGTGTTAAAAAGGCCAGATAATGAATAAGTATGTTTGACCTGCTGAAATACATCAGAGAATTATTAAATGTAAGTTTCAAGTCTTTCATTGTGACATTAATGTAAGTGCCAAAATATGTGTTGGAACCAGGACTAGCTAGCCTATAAAACTCAACAATAAGCCACCTTTTCAATCGTTTTATTTTTTATGGCATAATGCACACCTCCTTAAATGTAATCTAAACATTCCAAGTTAATATCGTATTTTTTGTAGGATATCTAGGCGTTTTTTCATTTCGCAGTTTTAGCCCATTATAGATTTCTCACAGATTATTTTGTATTTTGTAGTCAGAGTAAATTGCGACTCGAAAAGAGTCTCATAAACGTATGGCCAAGGTCAGGATTTTTCGTTCAAATACTTTCATTATCCAGATTTAAATGAAAGCTCCTTAATACTACAATTATTACAACATAATGGCCGCGGATTCCAACGTGTGTGCAAATTTTCAAGAGTTTTTAAGCATGTTAAGGCACCCAAAAATGCCCCGAAGGTTGAAAAAAATAAATAAAAATAAATATAGCTGCAAGCAGCGATGGCGGGCC
>JAFVLL020003602.1:0-29686 GCA_021397915.2 Tor tambroides | reverse complement strand
ACTTAAGCTATTCTTAACTGATATTCTTTTCATGCAGTGAAAAGGTAACTTGGTAACTCGAAAACTGCAGTGGCCAGATAATTAAGTAAACGCTGATTCATGAATGAATCACCCCAATGATTCATTGATGAACTGTTCCGTCCAATTTGTGAACCATATCAACCAGTTCATTCAGCGCAAAAGAATGATTCCTTTGCTGATTCAGTTCTTAAGTCAACTCACTGAATCAATGATTAGTTTGAGGTGGTTCTGAAGTTCACAGCTCAGTGGAAGTTAATTAGTGGCTTACATTTGGTCTGTTTCTCTCACAAAGCTATTGTATTTTAGGCTGAAGTGACGGTTTGAAGTTAAAAACATCTTGATGGATTTGTTTATTACAAAGGTTCACTTCACAAGACATTAACTTGAGTTGTGTATATTACTTGTGGATTATTGTGATATTTTTATCAGCTGTTTGGACTCTCATTCTGACGGCACCCATTCGCTGCAGAGGTTCAATTGGTGATGTAATGCTAGATTTCTCCAAACCTGTTCTGATAAGAAACAAACTCATCTACACCTTGGTTGGCCTGAGGGTGAGTAAATTTTCTTTTTTGGGTCAATGATTCCTTTAGCTGAAATGGTCACTAGAATTTTTTAAATGGAAAAATAGGAGCATACAAGTTTAGAACAGCAGAGTGAAACAGTTCAAATGAGTAAGTAAATAATGACAGAATTTATATATAACCTCTGCCCTCATCATCTCAGCCTGTATGTTAATCAGGGCACAGTTACTGTGCAAGTTTCAATATGGAGATAACATAAAATGCCTGCTATTTGAATGAAGCTAACCATTATTGCTAATGACCAGCAGGATTAATTAGCACGAGTAGGATGGGCAGCTCGGAGAGCAGTCTCTCCCTCATTAATCTGCTTGCAGGTGTTCTCCTGCCACTCTCTCCCCCTCCGTCTGCACATGGAGAAGATCAACGAGAAGCCAACTCACACCAATTCAATCTTATTAGTCCACTGCAGAAATCACATCCCTGAAAGAACCTCCAGTGGAGGACAGCTGTAGATAGGAGAAGCAAGAGACTCTGAAACACAAAGAATTGAGGAAAGAACTTTTGTGTAAAGGTGGTATCTTCTGTGCTGAGAGACCAATGAATGATGTATCTGAGAGACTTTTTTAGGGTTGTTTTCAGCACATTTTCTCCAAGCTCCAAGTCAAAGTAGCACAATGTAGTATTTTTGTCATTATTTATAATGGGACTAAAATTTGAGGTGCAACCCAAATTTTAATTTAGGCTGATATTATGCTATTGTCAGTTTTACTCATGCATGAAATAGGGTAAACAGATTTTTTAAATCAAGGATGATCTGATTTTCAAATCAAGACTATCTAAAATATATTTTAATTTCGGAAAAAATATGCAATTCATATAAATTAATGTAAATTACATTAAATAAATAAAACAAACTGACTAAATAAATGCTAATTAAATAAAATAAAAATAAAATTGTATTGTTTCAGCTAACATTTGACATTTGCATGTAAATTTATAGTTAAAGCAACACACTTTCATGGAAATTTGTACCTTTTTTTGACTTTCTGGGGAATTGGTGAATTTGTACATTTTCATGCAACTGATGGTTATGTTTAGCAGTGTTTCTATACAAATCACATTATAGAATTTTCTCGCGAAATCAGGTTGATTAAGGAGTTATCAACACATTAGATCAAACAAGTTTAAACCAAACAATATCACTGGAAAAAAAAATCAACATTGCTCGAACACAATTTCATACTCAACATCAAAAAAATAATAATTCCATTATTGATTGTAAATACAGCAGGGAGGATCACTGATCTATGACTACTGTTGGTTTGAAGCTGTACTTAGTAGGGGAGACTGGGGAGTGTTGTCACACTGAGTGATTTGCAACACCATTGGTTTAACCAATTAGAATTGAGCTACAGGGGTGAAACCACTATCACACATGACCACCACCCTCCTGAGGTGAGAGCAGCAGTTGGAAGACTGTTTGTGAAATAAATTCTTACATCTGGGTTTCTAATTTAATATATAACATCCAAACTTTTCATACTTGAAGTAATAAAAATAATAATTAAGAAAAACTGAAAAAACTGTATCACAGAAGAAAATTTGTAACACTACTTTCCAGTGTGTTTCTACAGCACCCACAAAGATGGCATAAATTGGGACAATTTTATTTGCGATTCTGAAATCAAGCATTTTTTGCATGCTTTACCACTTAGATTTTAAGTAATTATAATTAGCTAATTTAAATTTTAAATAATCATTTTATTTTTTTTTATTTGATTACCATACAATTCATGTACACTATAACAATGTTAACTAAAATTAAACAGATTAGTGAAGTATGTTTATTATAGAATATTATTTAGTCTTTCTACTACAAAAATTCATGTTAAATTCAGTGTTACTTTCCATTTCTTTGTAATTAATTGTGACATTTACTAGCAATTGCTGAGTGAAAATTGTTTCTACATCATTTTTTTCAGTGATGTCCATGTTTTCATTTAATGTTACAACTTAGTCCAGTTGTAGAAAAATTGAGTAGTATATTTCTACTTTAATTTGAAGCAGATAAATATAGAAATTTTACATCAAAAATTGAAATGCAAGTGCAAAAATAAACAAAAAGAAAACACTGCTACGTTCCACCTCCTGAAACACACACACAGACAGAAATATCACAATGCTGTGTTTACAAAAGTTCCAGTAAAAGAAAACATGCTAAATAAAACAATTTTTGGTGAAAAAAATAAAACAAGGCTGGGTATTTAAAAAAAAAAAAAAAAAGAAAAAAAAAGCAGACTGTATTTGCACCCAGATTTTTAAATGTTTTTAAAAGATGCACCAAGGCTGCAATTTATTTTAGCTGTAATGTATTTATTAAAATGCATTATAAACAGTAATACTATGATATATTACAATTTTAAATATTTTCTATATTTGAATATATTTTAAATGTAATTTATTCCTGTGATGGCAAAGCTAAATTTTCAGCAGTATCATCACATAAATCATTGCTATTATTCAGAAAAAAAATCTTATTATCATCAATGTTGAAATCAGTTGTGTTGCTTAATATTTTTTGAGGAAATCATGCTACATTTTCTCAGGATTCTTTGATGAACAGGAAGTTCAAAAGAACAGCATTTATTTGAATTAGAAATCTTTTGCAATATTATACATTTCTTTACTGTTTAATCAATTTAATGTTTTCTTGCTGAACAGAAGTATTAATTATAATAAAAAAACAATGTGCATACATACAGTTAACTAATATTATGTAGTAGGCTATGTCTAGAAAGAGAAAGTATGGGTTGGATAAGAAAAAAAAAAATACCACTGCACTGTGTCAACACTTTTTTTTTTTTTTAAAACATAATTCTTGTTATTTTTTTTAATAGTTATCTGGTTCTAGCAGACTATTGCAGTTCAAATAGCTGTGTGACCAGTACTATTTACACCAGGCGCAAATTGTCACTCAGATGACAAAAATGATAGGAGAACAAGAAAAGGGTGAAAGAGTACAGAAATGGTGCGAAAAGTGAGACACGAGCAGAGAGAAAGACAGAAGAAAGCCTAATTTAGACTGAATGAGTGCTTCCCTCAGGATTACTAGTTGGAGCGGCGTGTGTTTGTGAGTGAGTGTGTGTGTAATTCCCAGAATGCAGATTTTGACGCCGAAGCCTAATCTGGTTGATGCGGATCATAAGCGCCAGAGATGATCCAGTTATTACACATATGAGGATATGACCACGGACATTCCCCACGATACAGCTTCTGCTCTCCGTTCACAAACACACACACACACACACACACACACACACACACACATCCACTACAGCAGCCTCAGCCTGATATGTTCCTTAAATGTCTAATGGAAGCATATAAAGAGATTATGGAGAACACATTGGAAATGGAGCGAATGAGTGTTTGCACAGAGGGTTCCACAGGGGTTCAGGGTTGAAGCTGGATTTCTGCCCTCTCTCTTGCTTCGGGTCTCAGTATGTTTGTGCATCTGCAGCCTTTATGACAAACCTTCTGCCTGGTGTGTATTCTATTCGTCGTCATGGCAGCACAATCGGGAGCTGCCAATCAAGGCCGACACAAACACGGCCAATCCGACGCAAGCGCAGCCAATCAGATCACAGCATCAGAGACGCCGTCTAATGAAGAAATTAGGCTGTCGTCTGTGAGAATGTTTATGCGCATTTAGTACAATGCTTCTCATCTCCTCAAAGCAAATACGGACAGTCGGTGCATTTCTACATTTACATTTCAAACACATTTTCTGCCTTTATTTAAAATGATTCCTCCAGGTTTATAAATAAACTACACGGCTTCAGAAGAGACAATGTAAGAGATGCACAGCTTAGAGTCGACATGGAAAAACACTCAGAATGCACAAGTTGTCAAAAAAATTCAATTGATCTACATATGATGCAGCTTTCAGGAGATTCCTCAGACCTATTAATCATAAATTCAGTTTTTTTCTCCATTTAAGCATTATAATTATTTAAGCCTATTTGTAATTAAAAATCTCTTATCAATGAAAACCGTAAATTAAAATTGCACAGAAACAAGATTAATATATGTTTTAATAAAATCACTGCATCTGGACAGAATAATTTATTATAATACTACAGTACTGAAAAAGAATTAAGCACTAGAATGTAATGCATTAGAATAGCTAATTTATTAGCATTTTTAGAACTCCCATTACTCTCAATGGTGATTCTTATTAGACTTACTATTGAAAAATTTTTTTTTTTTTTTTTTTTTTTTTAAATTAGCATGAAAGCAGTACAAGAATTATGTAAAAAATTAAATTGTGTATTTTTGTAAACTAAAATTGCACAGAAACATGATGGTATTTTACTCAATTTAATATGTTTTAATAAAATCATTGCATTTGGACAGAATAATTTTTTTTTACAATACTACAGAACTTAAAAAAGAATTAAGCATTACCGTAATGATTTAGAATAAATAATTTATTACCATTTTTATAATTCCCATTACTCTCAAAGGTGATTCTCATCAGACTCAAAAAAAAATTAATTATAATAAAAGTGGTAACACAATTATGTAAAAAATTAAATAACATCTTAAACATTACATGAGAATGTTTTTTCCCCATTACTGTAACGAGATGTTCGTAAAATGTTCTTTTATGAAGAACACAATTTATTTTTCCCCCTTGTGTTTGATTTTGGGATGAAGTAACAAACTGCCTTTTTCTTTTTTCTTTTTTTTCCATGAGACTGACCAATTATTTAGTCTCAGTTCTCAGCTGGCCCAGCATACGGTGTGTCTCATTTTACATTGACGAGTGTTGCAAACAAAACCACAGCTGGGATGTCAAAATAAACACCAACACCGGTGGTCTTGATGTTCAAAGCCAACATATTCTTATATAACCACTTGTTAGGCGTTCAATGATAACAGCTCATAAAAGTTCAAAAGCTATTTTTTTAAAGATCTTTCTGGCAATTTCCAGAGTGTTTTGGACACACTCAAGCAATACAGCTACAAACCAAGGGTTGGAAAACCAGATAGGTTTATATGGAAATGTCAGTCTAGAAAGGCCAGTTATTTGTATTTCAAAAGGAGATTTGATAGGTGATGGCATGTCCAAAGTCTGCAGCACATCAAACATGCAGATGAGTAGCTGACAAACATTTTCTCATCCATTAAATCCCTTCTTAAATCTCTGTCCTTATCTTGCCTCCGCTAGGCCCGAGGCTGCGGTTCTCTTTTGCCTTTGATGAGATCCGTGTTTGACAACAGAAGAGTGTGCCGCTCCCTAATGTGACACCGCATATTCTCTACCACTGTGAAGGATATACAACCACAGGACAGCGCATCAACAGAGAGAAAGAAAGAGAGAGAGAGAGAGAGAGAGAGAGAGAGAGAGAGAAACTGACTGCTGCATAATGCCTGGAGTAAACACCATTTCCTCACACCATCTCTGCTGTAATAAATGTGCAAATCAAGACAAAGAACAAATATTTGCCTGTGTTGTTCACTTACAGCCTATGATCCTATTTGGCTTGAAGGAAACTTAAGAAATAAAGCCTCCGTCGGCACTGTGTTTGGAGAAATCTACTGATTCATACAGTAATTGGGCTGTCAAACATACAGTAATTGAACCATCTCACAAAGAATGCCAGAACGTCTGAGCATCTGCAGGAGCAAAAGGTAAAGAAACTATATTTGATTTCTGCACAAAGAATCTGGATTTGTCTTTCAAAGAAAAGACGACAAGCGCTGTCTAGATCCACTGGAAAATTACTGTTAGATGTGAGATCTATAAGTAATTCATCCAAAATTGCTGGCTTGCTGGTGAGGTACCTGGAAAATGCTGTGAGGGTCTTAACCACCGAAGGAAAAAAAAAAAAAAATCTATAAAAATACATATTCCAGGAAGTATTTAGAAAGAGTTATTCAAAACAGTTATTGAGCCAGTCACTTTTTATGACCATAAAGAGGAACAAGTGCTTCTATTTGCTTGTCCTCACATAAAACGTCAAATATTGAATGGTAAACTAAACAACGTAATAAAATAATACCAAAAAATACAAAAGACAAATTATTTGCCTAATTAATGCCCTACAACTATGTGAAGACCCTTTGTTTTAGGACATAAAATATGAGTGAGTGTATAAGAAAAATAAAATAAACATTGCCAAAATACAAAGAAAAAATGCTCAGATAAGTACACACCACTTTCCATCATCAGTCATCATTTCTGCATATGATATCATCTCCAACTTATCCCAACACTTTACATCTTACGCTCCCCTAATGCCTCAAACTGTCATTACGTCATGTAAATGTGAACGTGGAGGAAGCTGTTTGAGAAAGGGCCATAAAAAGAAAGCTTAGTTAGTAGTAGCTATTGGGATAGCAGATTTCTGTGTTGCTTGCAAATACTACTATTACCATTACTACTACTAACAATACATAAACCAAATGTTAAAACGTATTAGTTTATAAATTCTAAACTATGCTACAAGTGTTTTGAGGTCATAACATAGTATTGTGTAAGGAACCACGAGTAATTAAGTCTTTATTAATTAAAAATCTCCACATTAAATTGAACAGTTCAAGTTGTGTTTATTCACTAGTGTTTATTTCAGATGGAAAGTTGTGAACTGTATGTATAGATACATTTTTGAAGTTCAGCAGAAACGTAGCAAGCCTGAGTTGAATATAACTATACTAAAAACTACTTGTCAATGAAGAAGCAGACTTTGGCTTTTTGCCTCACATACAGCATATACCAAACTAGCCATCCAAACCCTGGCCCCTTGCCTCTTTAGATCTAAATTCATCTCTTCACTGCCGTCATGAAACAACACTGTCAAGAGATGCAGGGGTGAGAGATCTGAAGAACAAGGGAGGAAGACTGAGAAAGAGAGACAAAAGAAAAGGATAAAAGAGAAGACAAGAGGACCAAAAGACAGTGGAAGAGAGGACAGAGGGACAGCAGAGTAAACATCATCCATCACTGCACAGGGATTTTGCAAGGAGGGGGAGAAAGAGAAGGGATGGAGGAGGATGTGGTCTTGCACAGGAGAGATAACCTCCAGAGCTGATAAATGTATGGAGTCCTCTGTCTTCTTCATATCAGATGCTCTTCTCTAGAAAAACCAGCCGCACATCAGTCCAGTACACATCTCTCTCTAATCTGGACCCTCTTTCATTCCCTCCACCCCAATGACTTTCTCCATCATGCCTGATCAAAAATCTCTTATTAAAGAGGCATGGCTTTTCAATCTATGACACTGCATTCAGTCAGTGCTTCTACCATTTGCTCCATGCTACCTCCACTGCATACAGGGGACATGTATAGAGAAACTCCTGCACCAAGGAGATGTAGAGTATAATACCTGGAGAAAGTTTTACGTTAGCACCCCTATACATCTCAAAGGCAACTGCTGGAGGTTGCATGATCCCCTGGAAGAAAGCAATTTCAAATCTGTCATCTGTTCAAATCTGTCTTCAGCACTCAGTGCTTTCAAAAAGGCTTTTGAATAGCCGTCGATAGAGAAAGGTGCTTCGGTTCCCATAATGCTGAAGTTACTGTATCTACCAGGAGAGTATGCACATCTTTATTAAAAATAAAAAACCTCAAAGTACTGTAAGGAGTTAGAGCTCCGAAGTAAAAAGGTAAACGTTCAGGGTGATGATAACCACCAGATTTTTTTTTTGTTACCGATAACTAACAAATGGCAAATTTTAAAATACTATACTGTTTTGTCTAATTATTAAATTAAGAATAAAATACTATAAATTAATTAATTGATTGATTAATGAATTAAATTAATTGACTGATTAATTGATTAATTAATTAAATTAATATGATATTAATTTTGAGGTTGCCAAAGACTATTTAACAGTGTTATTTTAAATTATTAGTACTTTTAAAGATTAAGTTTAAGTGAGCGACAGCTGAAGGCAAATGTGAGCGGCATAATTAAATATATTTGTATATTTATCATTATCGGTCACTATTGACATAAATATAAAAATTCTATAATATCTCCCGATAAACAATATGACACCAATATACTGTGCATATTTACAAAGAAATTTACAAAAAAACTACTGTACAGAATTAAAGCTATAAAAAAAAAAAAAAAAAAAAAAAAAAAAAAAAAAAAAAAAAAAAAAAAAAAAAAAAAAAAGGTATTACAAATTTCTTAATCATATTCATTGTAATGGGGGGGGGGGGTTATATTTAACAGCGTTATATAATTATTATTTCAGTGAGTATGTTTCAATGATGGCAAAGATATTATAAATGTAAAAATAGGGGAAATGAGCATGCAAAATTAAATATACAATACTGACCAATACAGAGATAAAAATTTGTAAAATTCCCTATTACAAAATAGAGACTCAAAAACGACAGTAAAGAACAAAAAGCAATATCAAAAAAACTCCCATTTTATCAACATTTCAGTGTCTCTCATATCAATGCTTGCTTTGATTCTGAATTCCGCAAATGAAATCTCTGTAAAAGTTGTTGCTCAAATTTGGGCATATTTTGGATCTAGCCCTTCACAGCATACTAGAGGCCTTTTGGCGACTAGATGTAATTACAAGATATAAATGCACAGTTAATCCAGATGTTATTTAATGATTCCTGAAACAATTCATTTAATCTGATCACCTCTCTCCATGTTGCCAGTGGCAATACAAGCACTAGTAAATTGGACACTCTGCCTCCAACACTCAGCCCATCACATGTGCAGAAAACACTCAGATGAACACAGTGTGACTGTACTGGGGACTGAGCCCTGACACCCAGGCATGTCAAAACACTGTACTGAAAGAACAAAAGGTCACTTGCAGGCAGGCAGAGGACAGACGAGTGTGATGACTTTTGTGTGCAAGTGTGGCGAGTTCCATGTCCAGTATCTAAACTCATCTAATGAAGTGTGTGGAGTGGCGATGAGGTCGTGCCGCATGGCTGCAGTTTAATTCCTTTGCATTTTCACCTTCAGACTAAAAGGAGGAGAACACAGTGATATGCAGCGGCAGAGATACGCTGCCCAGTGATGAGGGAAAAGAGAGAGAGAGACTATTTCTGCTCTTCTCCATTAATGTCCATGGGCAGATAAGACAGAAGGGAAGCGTTAATTAACATGGGCTTGAGAGAGGGACATTTATTTCCCCTGAAAAAGCTGTTCTTAGTTTTCTGAGCCAACAGCACTGCCCAAAGATAAACTCTCTCTGTCCAGATCTTCATCTACGTGGTGGCCTGCACAAACTTCCATCATTTGAAATAACTATAACAGTGTTAACTGTAACTATAACAATAACTGAACAGTGCAGACAGAGAAGAAACTTGCACACAAACTTGAAAAAAAAAAAAAATCAATAAGCAATGATAACTTACCTCCTGTCCGGAGAGGTAGTATGCAGCCAGAAGCCCTCCAATGAAGCGGATGTTGACCTCAAAGACAGACACTTCTGCATTCTGTAGAAACAGAGGGAAAAATGAGAAAGAGTAAGAACAGAGCAGTGATTGCCTACTTTTTCAGGGTCCCTGGTCCCAAGTATTTGTTTTTAGGAATTTCAAAAAATCTTCAATAAAGAGTCTAAATCAAATCAATGGAAGAAACTTTCATTTTGGGGAATATAATAATAAACGTTTTAAAAAGACAAAGGTTAAAAATGACGGTAACACTTCACTTAAAGCCTTTATGTATAATGCATTATAAAGGGTTATTAAAGGGTTTAATCCATTATAATTATTCAGCATGTGTATAGTAATACATATCATAATGTAATGTGAATAATTATAACCGAATTTAAAATGCATAGTGAAACACTGAATTGACAAGTGTTATGTGTTAACTGTGGTTACAATTATTCATGAGATTGTACAATGCATTATAAGGCGCATTACAAGGCATAATTAATGCATTAAAACAACCTTTTTAATGCATTATACATAAAGGCTTTAAGTACAATGTTGTCAAAATTAATCCAATTTTCAGTGCCACAGGGTCCTGCGTGGCAAAATGATTATAATTTGGTGATTTGCTGATATGGTGTTCAAGAAACATTTCTTTTTATTATCAGTGTAGATTGTACCACTTAACTGATTTATTGCTTAATATTTTTAAGGAAACAGACATTTTTTCAGGATTCTTTGGTGAATAGAATAAAAATAGAAAGATCCATCCTTGCTGAATAGACGTATTCACTTGGTTAAAAATAATAATAAAAATCTTACTGACCCTAAACATTTACAAGATGCAATATATTTGAAGTCTATTGCAAAATATTCAAATATATAATCAGTTTGAGACTGTAAGGAGAACAGTGCTGTTAAAAATTCAGGAGAAAATGAAAATGATTTTTGCTTTCAGAAAATAACTGTTGCGCTATATATAATTCAAACAAACATTTAAGCAGCTTTATTAATGTGCATGAAATACCTACATAACAGCCATGCAGAGCTCCCAAATGAACTTCAAATCTACATCAAAGCTGATACAATAATCTCTCAGTGAGACTGAAATGAATGCTGGAGCAGAGTGCGTGTGTGTTTGTATCATCAACATCCATCTTGCCAGCTTCAACCTTTATTTAGAGAAAATGACCATGAAGCAGTTTTCCACTCGCACAAAGATCACACCGCAAACAGCAGCTAATCAGATCTTTAAGTCTCGTATATCAAATGAAACTAATTCAACCAATGCAGAAAAACAAATCTAAACACAGTGAAGTTCAAGCTATGGTTGTATGGCTGTACAAGCTCCCGAATTCCTGCTTTAGCCCTGTCACAATCCCATAATCCACAGCACCTAAAAACAGCACCTGTTTTTGTATACTGCTTATGAAATATAAGCAGGTTTTCCAGTTCTGAACGTCATGCTGCTAAAGCATCTTATATCGACTAGGTTTTACACTAATTTAATAAGACAAGAACATGCTTTAACCAACCCCTTCCACTTAGCATTCATTTAGCGTGTCTATTAATTTTGACAAAAGTGAACGTGCACCAGATTAATTCAGATATGACCGTTCCCTGACCAAGGTCCATTAATTCAGTTTTTGGTTTAACAGCTGCGATTAATGCTGATGGCAGGCAGCCTCATCCATCATCACAACAGAAACACACACACAGAGAGAGAGAGAGAGAGAGAGAGAGAGAGAGAGAGAGAGAGAGAGAGAGAGAGAGAGAGGTGCATTGTGGAACACAAGAGATGATATTTTAAAAATGTCTCAGCAACTTTTTGTACAAATAATGAAAATCAACAGGGGTCCAATCAGATGCTTTGATCCCCATTGATTTTCATTCTATAGACAAAAACAGATGAATCTGTCAGGTCTGAGAGTGATTTTTTTCCTATTTTTTGGGGGGTTTAGTGAAATAAGTAACTTTTATAGTATTTATTAATCTTGGTTAACGTGAATTTCTGCATTCAGTACCATTCAAAATTTGGGGATCAATAAGATTTTTTTTTTTATGTTTTTGACAGAAGTCTCACCAAGCTTGCATTTATTTAATCAAAAATACAGTAAAAACAGTAATATTATAAAAAATTATTGCAATTTAAAATGGTGGTTATGTATGTGCCATTCAAAAGTTTGAGATCAGTAAGATTTTTAATGCTTTTTAAAGAAGTTTCTTATGCTCATCAAGGCTGCATTTATTTGATCAAAAATACAGAAAAAAACTGAAATTTTGTGAAATATTATTGCAATTTAAAATAACAGTTTTCTATTCTAATATACTTTAAAATATAATTTATTCCTGTGAAGCAAAGCTGAATTTTTTAGCATCATTACTCCAGTCTACAGTGTCACATGATCCTTCAGAAATCATTCTAATATGCTGATTTATAATCAATGTTGGAAACAGTTGTGCTGCTTAATATTTTTTGGGACCTGTGATATTTTGTGATAATTGTGTTTGTCTGTGAACACTTTTGTCAAAGCTGAATATTCAGAAGCTATTACTCCAGGCTTCAGTGTCACATGATCCTTCAGAAATCATTCTAATATGATAATTTGGTGTCCAAGAAACATTCTTCAATGTTGAAAACAGTTGTGCTACGCAATATTTTTCTAGAAACAGAGGGTTTTGCGCACGCTTCCCCTCCTCGCTTATGCTTTTCAGTTTATTGCCCTCCTCCAAAAATCCTTCCAACACATCCATCCCACTGTGACACGCTGAGCCCTCAACGGCCAGACCCAACGGTCCAAGCGTGAGTCATCTCTCAGAGTGCACATGCTTCGTAAGATATACTTGTCCAAAAGTAACAGTGAGGAGGGGAGAGAGAAGAAATTAGGTCACTGCTGGAAAAGCCAAAAAGATGAACTAAACACGCAGCTGAGAGTCCACCAGATCTGCTCAAAGAAAGGTGGCAGAAGGGAGACGGGAGAAAAATCACACAACACGCAGACACCAGAGAGATAATAAAGCCAAGAGGACCATACAGGTTCTCCATATCTGATGGAGGAGAGGCCGGAAAACAACTGATAGGGAGAGAAACTGGAGAAATCCCATTAAATGGGTCAGGATGTGAATGCAGACAGAGAAGGAGAGCAGGAGACACGGGGCCCCTGGGGCCACTCGCCGGCCCCCGCTTCATTCTCTGACGTCTCTTTTGTCTGCCATTTTTTTCCTCAACATCACCGGCTAATTCCGGAGGCAGAGCGGTTCACATTGTTTCCATGGCGCCAGTCTTGTCTCCTGGATACGGTGATGTGTCACATCAACTCAACACGTTTTCCACGGAGTGCCACCACAATCTGATCAAAACCTGAAAGACTGAGGACTGAAGTCTTTGAGGGGTTACAGGGTGTCGAATGACTGTTAATACAGCTGTGTCAGCCGGCTGCCAAAGTATACAGCTTACCACTGTGAAATAACAGCGTCTTGAGATATAACTGTGTCTGTAAACACAAACAGACACGCTTTGTCGGTAAGCTTGTGTGTGTGTGTTCATGTCTGAGTCTTGGCCACTTACCACACTGAAATCCAAGTTTTGCTCGATCCACTCCTGGCCATCCTTAAACTCATCGTGGAGGCCCATTATGTAAAGGGTATCCAGGGCGTCTACAATAGTGGCCCCCATCTGGGAATTACCTGTGGATAGGATGTGGATATGAATATTTACTGAATACATATGCACCAGTAATTAAAAAGAAAACAAACTTACAGTTACATAATCAGGCCAGTTTGATGCAAGCAACATCAACCTGCATTAGTGCAGTGTTAATTTTGGCAGGCATTTTTGATTTAGTCTTAGTCTTTATCTTGAGACGAAAATGCTTAATAGTCTTAGTCACATTTTAGTCATTTGAGTCTTTCATAGTTTTAGTCGACGAAAAGTCATTGCATTTTCGTCAACTTTTAGTCATTACTTTTAGTCAAACTGCAGTTACCAACATTTATTTTGGTAGCTATTTTATATGTAGTATTCAAACAAAAATAGTCATCAATTCTCTTTAAACCAAATCAATTAAGCTTATGAGAAATTTGAATCAATGATTGAATTTGGAAAAACTGGAATAAATTTTCATTTTTTGGTAGAGATACAAATTAAACTCATTTTTCAGATACAGTAGGTTTACTTAAGTATACATTTATTTAACATCTTTTGTTCGTTAACATTGATGACACAGATAATTAGGAATGCTGTCCATTTAAGACGGAAGGTATGCATGTAATACTGACACACTCAGTTTTCACCCACCTGTTTACTCTCACTTAAGCCATAACCGACTGTATTTACGTGAGATACTCTTGACTCTACGCAACAGACATTTGGACTGCTGTGTGTGTATTTGAGCGCTGAGAACTGAGAACTGATCGGGCGCTGTATGAGAACTGAAGAAGTGGAGCGTGTGCGCGCGAGAGAGAGCACTTCTATCAGCGCGATTCCGCCTATCCCGCCTTCACTAACTTTAAAGTTAATCGACAACGAATTGTGACTCCCGGGAAAAATGGGACGTCTGGTCACCCAGGCCCTAACCCTTCGGGTGCTGAGGCCATTGTTTCAGATGGCTAATTCGCGTTTTGGTAGCCTATCCGTCCACTGCGGCTGCCATACTGAGACTAGATATGCAAACGCCCCTTATCCAATGACCGAGACGCACATTTTGGAAGCCAAGACAGTTAACTTAGCCTACAGGATGTATTTCAAATGTCCGGTAGTCCTCAAATAACATTTTAGTCCCGTCTCGTCTTGTTAACGAAGACGCGGTATAAATTTCGTCATAGTTTTTATCATCAGATATTAGTTTTAGCTCATCAACGTCTCGTCATAGTCACAGAAAAAATGTTTGTTGACGAATATTTTTCGTCGTCGTCTTCGTTGACGAAATTAACACTGCATTAGTGTAAAACTAGAGAGCAGAGCACAAGGAGGAAAACATCATTCAAAAGTTCGGGGGTCAAGTAAGATTTTATTTTTTTATTTTTTGAAGGGAATAAATTTTATTCAGCAAGTATGGATTAAACTGATCATAAGTGAAACTGAAGACATTTATAATGTTACAAAAGATTTACGTTTTCAAAAATTTTTTCTTCAAATAAATGCTGTTATTTTGTTCGTCATACAAAAAAACAAAACTAAACCAAAAAATAAATAAATAAATAAATAAAAATAAAAATATAAATATACATATAAAATATTAAGCAACACAACTATTTTCAACTAAACTTTTCAAATTTAGCTTTTCCGTTACAGGAATAAATGACATTAAGAAATAATGAAATCGCCTCGTGGGCAGTCGCCGACATGTAGCACCGTTGAGCTTCGAGAGTCCCGAGTTTGAGTCCTGGCTCGTGGACCTTTCCCGATCTTACCCCCCCTCTCTCTCACCCATTTCACTTCCTGTCGACGTACTGCCCTATCTAAATAAAAGGTATAGAAAGCAAAAAATAAATCTTGAAAAAAAGACACATTGAAATAGTACGACGGTGTCAAAAGTCAAAATTACGAGAATAAAGTTGTGGCAATACGAGAATAAAGTCAAAATATTTTGAGAATAAAGTCGATCAGTTTTATCACGAAATACATGTGTTTTCCTCTTTATTTCAAGTTGTAGCACGATATAAACGTGAAGGAACATCAGAAGGCAAGAAAAAAAAAGTGTTGCTATAAAACTGACAGAATTTGAAAGCTGAGACTTTAGAATTTTTCCCGGTGCTCCCAATCCGGGCCATTTGCATGCACAAAAGGCTAACTCTCAAATTATTATACCTTTAATCTCGTAACTGCTATGAATTCTCGTAAGTTTAACATTATTCACAAAATATTTTGACTATTTTCGACTTTTTTCTCAAAATATTTTGACGTCAATCTCACAATCGGTTTTTTTTTTTTTTTACGTGGCAATAACACACCATTGTAAAACAGAAACTTATAATATATACTAATAGTAATAGTATTTTACAGTATTAGTATTTTTTTACTGTATTTATGAACAAATAAATAAAGCCTTTAAAAAAAAATCTTAGAGACATCCAAACTTCTGAATGGTAGTCAACTGTTTATATTTCCAGAGAAAATTGAAGGAATAATGATTCTAAGTATGAGATAAAAGACTGAAAACTCAGTAAGTTGAACCCAAAAAATGAATCTTTTGTGAACTAGACCAACTGATTCATTTGAAAAGATCTGATTCAAAGTAACGATTCGGACACCACTACTACGAATCAGAAGGCACAAAGGGCGGCTAGAGCAGATACGCTGAAACTATCTTAGATTAATTTTTTATTTCTGTTTAACATTTTTTTTTCTTCCACAAAACAACATAGGGAGCCCCTGCAAAACTATCATAAACCCCTGTTAAACAATCCCTTTTAAAGTTCAAGCTCATATTTCAAGAATCCTGTTATCCCACAAATAAAACTAATCTCAAGGGTGGAAAATTGTTGAGAGATGCTGTGTAGCATTTCTCTCTCTCTCTCAATCTGTAGAACCGCAGCGTTATCATCATCATTATTGTCAGGAACTCTAAATCACTCTAAAAATACCCATCAGCCCTCAGCCTCTTAGCTCTTCTAATCTGTCCAGACTGCTGCTTCAGTTTGTCCAGAGGCACCCCAAATGGCCCCAGCCCTTCACAAACCACAAACGCTTTTGCTTTTCATCCGTATTTTTATAAGACTTGAATCCCCTTCCTCTTACGTCATTTAAGACTATAATATCTTTACTGCCTTCCTCTTTATCACCCTTTCCATTTCCTTTTCATTTTCAGTGCTTTTTATGTATAAAGTGAGTCCCTTCCTATTTGACTGTGGCACCATCACTAAAGATGAATCTCATCTATGACTTCACTTTGAAAATAAAATAAAATTTGTTGTAACAAGACTGCCTCATTTCCATTCCCATAAATACACTGCCCATCTTGAGTAAAATCCACACTCTCTGGCGTTCTCCTGGACTGGAAATCAGGCCTCATCATACTGAATCAATCTTGATTGCCATTTACACAAGGCTGGCATTCTGGATGCCAGACTTTTCTGGTGTAAATCAAATTGGACTCAATAAAGTTACTTGGGGAATTCCAATGGAAATCAGTCCAAGCTCCTCTCTCTGCTTCCTACAAGCCATCTCTCCATCCCACGCTCCCTCACTTTGCGTCATCCATGCCAGTTTCATTTGGCGACAGATTGCGAGCTGTTCTAATATGAATGCGGACGTGGCAGCCGGTGTGATGATTTCATTCTTCAGATTCAGTTTTTCTTCAGATTCTCCACTTTCTCATCTTGAAAGAAAACCAGCAGAGAGGATTTCAGTGGTTGAGAGGTTTATTTAGTTAAATGCAGGCGTGTGTTTGTGACTGCAGATACTTATCTATACAAAAAAGGAGGAGGATCTTTACTTTGTTGCATCTCCAAGACAAAGGCATGAGTCAGAAGGCTTTCTCCCTCTATCTGTCTTGTCTCAGGGGTTTATCAAGGAAATGGAGTGGGGGAGAGTGTCAAACCCTCTCCATATCTAATAGTTTAATCGTGCCCACCATTTCTGCTGCCACTGATTCTCCCTGGACCCTGACTGCAACATCTGCTGCGCTCATCAACAAACTGCCCTGGCTAAGTGTGTGTGAGAAAGAACAGTAGAAAGAAAAAAGACAGAGTAAAGAAAAAGAGACATTAGACCATACAGACGGAATTGTGAGAGATCTTTCAAAAGTTATTGCGGATTTTGCATTTATGCACAAATTGCATTTATTTGCAACCTTGGTGAGCATAATAAACTTTCAAAAATATAAAAATCTTTCAGTAATAATAATATATTAATATTACAAATATTAATATAATTGTAAAATGCATATATTTTTCAATATTATTTGATGAACAGAAAGTTCAGAAGAACAGCATTTATTTGAAGTAGAAATCTTTTGTAACATTATGAATGTCTTTATCACCACCTTTGTTCAATTTAATGTGTCCTTGCTAAATAAAAGGGGGGAAAAAACAACTTTATCCCATAATATAAACAGGCTAAGCTATCAAGAACTATTTAAACATTGTAACATTGCCTGATTATTTAAAGCACTTCTATATCGCTTCTATGCTTCAAGCAATTATGTCACAACAGTACAAATGAGATCAGACCTCCAATTAACATCCACAAATCAAACACTTCTGATTTTAACCTAAGTATCTGTAAGGCACGTACTACGTGGGTTTGAACTAAACACCATAAAACCTAATTGCCTTGTGGCTCTATTCTGTATGCAGCATCTCTCTCAAGGAATGTTTTATGATGGCCAATTTGTACTCCATAAAGTGCATCGAGACAAAGCGCATAAAGAAAAAAACATTTCCAATGCAATTTCCACAAATGAGTCATGAGGCCAAATGCAATGCTAAACTCTAGATAAGAGTCAATTGTTTAGCTGGTGAACAGCAGCAGTGAGTAGATGCTGTTTAGATGCATCCGATACGAGTAACCATAAATGCAAGGTTTCAACATTTTGCAGGGTCAAGTCATCACACTCCCGGTGAATCAGTGCATGATGAAACTATTGCTGAAAAATGCTGCCTTCAAGGGAGTACACGGAGATAGAAAGGTAACAAGGCACATCTGAACTCAGTGTTTTCACAACATGCTGTTGGCGGAATGAATAAAAATGGCATCTGAAGGAGTGGTTTTATTTATAAATGCCCTTTTTTCCAATTTATTGCTCAATTTTTACTGAGAAATAGGCATCGTAGTGATGAAATATTTGCTTGGTTGTTTCAGCTCACCTGAATTTGTTTTAAACATGACATTATGATTTCATAAAAGCCTGTCGTCTTTCACAAACGCTATCCAGCGGTTGCCTTCGGCGTTTGAGGTTCATCACATTACGACACGCGTTAGGTATTGCCGACTATTTCAGACGGACAACTTGCCGTTTCCCCAAGACACTTAACTTTGCTGATGCTCTTGAAATGAAAATCCAACATTAATTTCAAGCTCCAGTGCAGTTAACGCTCAGGATATTAGATGAACTTTTTAAGGTCACAAACTTATTTCTGCATTTCCTCCCCCCGAGAAATCTGAGCAGCACGAGGAGAAAGCATCTGAAGCAGAACACGAAACATACTGTATATTCTGTCCAGATAAAACGCTGCACTGTCAGAAGCGATCACCTTCAATCATCAGACTGGCCAACTTGAGCTCATGTCCACAGTGTTGTTTGAGGGTGTGTACATTTGCTGGAAGCTTTTGGCTGTGTTTTTTCCATCATTTCTGCATTTACCTTTATTTCGTACAGTCTTAGCCATTACTTATCCGTAGAGGCTCAGATTGCAAAACCACTGGAGTGTGACTGGAAATGTGGGTTCTGCAAATGAAACTACAGGCTCTGCGGATCTTGGCTAGTGGAAAGAAGTAGCGGGATTCAGTAAATATTGAGAGAACGCAATACTGGAAAGCTTGAGTGTGTGTACTGTGAATTTGATGTGGTTGAGGAATTCTTTTGAAGACTGGTTTATTGGAAATGAAAACAAATTACATATCTGAATTGGGCGGTTTCCCGAGGATTCTTTCCTCTTGTATTAATCCCATTCTAATTTTCGGTTGTGATTTTAAAATTACATTGCTTAAAACTACCAGCCTCAATTTGCCAAGACGTAGCCATGAAATGTCATGCACTGATATTAAACGAAAAGTTCATTGAAAATCATGTTTAGGTCTTCACCCAAATTAAGTGTGTTAGTGAAGGAATGAAATCATGTTTGCCTCATCAAGTATCACGCTCACCATTAAAGCTAATGAACAGCTCATGGTCTACAGTTACATTACGAATTATGCTTTGATACAGTTAAATGCTAAAGCTTATAATTAGCAGTGCTTGCAATTGCTACCACTTATACTTGAGGTTAAAGGTTTGAACAATCCTTAATACAAACATTTAAACTGCACAGAATCTTTAGCACTACAGACACACACACACACACACACATTACGCTAAGATTTTTACAAATGTTTTTTCTCATATGCTTACCTATGATGCATTTATTTGACTAAAAATACAATGAAAACACTGATACAGTGATTATTACAACTTAAAAAACATTTTTTTTTTACTTTAACATTTTTAAATGTAATTTATTCCTGCGACTGCAAAGCCGAAGTTTCAGTAGTCATTACTCCAGTGTTCAGTGTCACATGATCCTTCAGAAATCATTCTAATATGCTGATTTGCTGCTCAAGAAACATTTATTTTCAGTATTTCAGTGGAAATAGGGCTGCAAGATAAATCGCATGCGAACGTCACGCACATCTCTTACTTACTGACGAGATGCGCATGACAATCGCATGCGATTAATCACGCAGCCCTAAGTGGAAAACATGATACATTAAGTTTTTTTTTTTTTCATGAATAGAAAGTTCAAAATAACAGCATTTATGTGAAATAGATTGTTTTGTAACAATGCAAAAGTCTTGGCTGTTATTTTTGATCAATTTAATGAATCCTTGCTGAATAAAAGTTTTAAATCTTGTTGAACAAACTTTTGAACAGTAGTAGATATATAGTTAAAAAAAAGAAAAAAAAAGGTACTAATAACGACTCAGAGCAAAGAGCAGCAGAGCAAACAACAAAGAACAAAAAAAATCTACAGAAATAATGACCATGACTCTCCATTAGCTGGGTGCACAATGTTTTTTTTTTGTCCTTGACTGTTGCTTGTTAGATTGTACACAAAACTCAAAGAGGCATCTTGGGTAAAAGCAAAGGCAGACAGTAGAACATCAATGGTCTTTTAAGTCAGAGTGTAAGATATACATCATAACTAAGATTTTCATGACTGACAGTGGAGACTGCCCATTTTAAGTTACCAGTTGACGGCCAGTCTTCTGTCCTAATTTACATTACATGTGAAACTGAAATACTGCTGCACAAACCCAAGTAAGCCCTTGCACTAATGATAACGGTCTAAAGCCTGGAGTCAGATGTGGCTGGGCAAAAGCAGTCTGTATGTTTCTTTACTAGACAGCTGTCAGAACAGCCACACTGCAGGACTATGACCCACAATTAAGGACATAGTACTTTTAAGGTCAAGATAAGTCGCTAAGGCATTTAATGTCAATCTCAAACTAAGCGCTACAAGATAATTTCTCTATAGACCAGATATTTAGTGATTTCAGCTCTTAAAAGGCTAAAATAATAGTAAAAAAATTTAACAAAATACAATGCTGGAGTAAATAAAACAGAAAAATTTTAAATGGAAAAACTAAACGGAAAAATAAAGCGAAATATCACCATGTACCAAATGTAAGACATTTTACTGCATCTATATGTCATAAGCGCAATGTTTTAGGCTCCAAAAGATGTTACCTTTAAAAACTTCTAGTCTTAACTGAATAATTTATTTTTCTACAATCTTAATTTCAGAGCCCGCCTGCACTTTGAGAGAAAGTTTGAAGGCCAAGTGCCTCCATGTGCGATTTTCACACTGTAACTCACACACACGTCCGTGTACAGGTGCTCAGGTCCAAATAATACATCGGCACTCGAGTCACGTACATTCTGCTCTCAAGGGCACACTAGTGTCTGTCTGTCTCATGATCTCTTAATGAATAACTGCACAGACATTTCAACAGCTTATTTCATCAGCATGTCTCCTTCCTCACCAAATCTCTGCCTCCTTTCTGCACTCTTCTATCTCCGCTCTGTTTGTAATTTGGTGTTTGCTGTGTGCTGTGCTTGCTGTCAGTCACTGTAAGTGGCTGATGAATATTTACTGAGTCACAGCACTTTGATGAATGGCTGTAGTGGTGATGCCGAGGGAGAGGAGTGATCCCTGTTTCTCAGACACACAGACTCTTGCACCATTTTAATGCTGCAGAGACTCATGGGGCACGGCACTCTCTGAGTTTGTGTGGCAAGGTCGGTATCGATGGAGGAAAGTAACTGACTAAAAAGAAAAATCTGTAATGCCACTAACTTAATATTTTTCAGTAGCAACACATCAGCTCAGCAACTCAGTAAACCGCTACAATCAAGTCGATGAGATAATGCCATTATTTTTTAATAGATTTTTTAAATATACTAAACATTATGGGCCCTATTTTAACAATCTAAGCACATGGTGCAGGTGCTTGTCTGAATCCACTTTTGCTAGTTTAACGACGGAAAAAATGGTTGGCGCACCAGGCACATGGTCCAAATGTGTTGTACCTATTCTCTTAATGAGTCATGGGTGTGTTTTGGGCATAATGTGCAATAAACCAATCAGAGTCTCATCTCCCATTCCGTTCAAAAGCCAGTTGCGCTTGCACCATGGTGGATTCACAATTTACATGGCAGAATTTGCAAGAGCAAAGACTGAACACTTCTCCAGAGAGGAATCTAGTTGTGCGTAAGGTTAACACGTACACAATAAAAATCTTTTAGATTGTAATCTTTTCATTTTTAATATTTACCATGTTTGTGTGCTGCTGCACATTACTGTGTGTGTAATAAGCAGGGTTTATGTGCGTTGTGCACCCCTCTATAGGCCCTCTATAGTAATATGTTTACTAACACACCCTTTAAATAAACAACAAAATACTGTGCCATTGACTTTAGACCGGGTTTTAGTTGGTCAGTGGCGCAATCGTTTTCAGTTGCCTCAAAATAGCAATGCAGCACCAATGCACTTGAACGCACCTCGTTTTCAGACCAGCACGCCCATGGGCGAACAGATGGGCACAAGTGCATTTGCTATTTAAACAACGTGGCACTGGACGTGAAAATGATAACTGCATCTGGCTGAAACTAGCAAAAAACTTGTTGCCCCGGGCGTCACACTGCACCAGGTGTATGATAGGGCCCTATATAAAAAAAATTCACAAATAATATAATATTAGTTAAATAGGGATATTTATCAGTACATTTTTGAATCATTTAATAGTAATAATAATTTATATAACTAATTATACATTGCTTATATGGCAGACAAATACTGGTGATTGACAAATGGGATGAACAATAAAAAGTAAAATATGGTAAAATAAAAAACATAATAAAATAGTAAAATATAATTGCTATATAATATATAAAAATATAAAAATATAATTGCAAATAAAATAAATTAAATAAAACCGTATTTATGTATTTTTTTGTAGCTTGAAGTGTTGCTATTTTTTCAAAATTGTGTGTTATCTGCATTAATTGCTGTCAAGCTACAAGCAGCTCAAAGCAGCTTGCCAAAAATTGGTAGCTATGTTATAACTTTCATTCCACTTTTTCTTCCTGTTAAACTCCATCTTCCATTTCTTTCTGACTCTTTAGTCTTTTGTTTCTAGGTCTTCTGTAACATGTCAAGGGCTTATGTGCATTCCTGGTGGACTGCACAGAACCAAAATCGTGCGATTTCCCACTTGCGCTTGGCATCTTCTCATCTATTAAAAGTTTAATCCCAGCAGAACCCTGGTAGAGCGGGAAAAGCAGCAGGAATTGAGCTGGAATCAGAAAGGCAGTTGGGAGCGTTTGCAGCATTTTCTTTCTGTGCCAGCTGGAAACATGCTAACTCAAAGTAAGCCTCCTAGCATTAAACAAAGAACAATAAACAAACAAGTCACTTCAGAATGGTGCTGTGGGCTTTCCCCTCTGCATATGATATGGATGTGCAAAAGAACAATCATTGGTAGGTTGCCTGAACATCGAGTAATCGGTCTCAACAAAAGGCCCCGTCAAATTAGTGTGTCCTGACATCTAGATGAACTAGTCGATGTCACTAATCTAGGCAACCATCAAGGCTCATTCATACTGCATGTTTGCCCTAAAAGCTGTGGAGAGGACTATGAATCTCCTTGAAGTCACAGACAGCGGTTTTCTTCAGAAAAATGCAGCTATAAAAGAGGACATCACATAAGATGTGTAGGCTATACACACGTATTCACATGATTTATGGCACTACGCCTCGCATGTGACACAAAGAGCCCCACATTTTGCGCATACTAATTTATGCATGGTGAGTTCTGTTCTCAAAGAATCCATCACCTCAAACTCAGAGATGGCAGAGCTGGCACAACCTAACTTATTGAATGTGTTTGCTGCTTGAAGAAAGTGTATTGGATGAGGTCTAGACTTTCTCGTCGAGCGAGAATGCAATTTGCCTGTTTTGTACAGTTGTACTGACTGTACTGAATTTTTTTAAGGTATTTAAAAACAGTACCAAGTAAACAAAACATGTATATAATTGTGTATATAATATTTAATTGAGGAATGTATTCATATATACACAATTATTTATTCATTTTATTATTTAATAAAATGTATTTTTAATATTTTTTGTTGTCTATATTCTCTAGTTTGTATATTAGCGTAGAATAAATTGTTCAATAGTGGTTAGTACAAGCACTCAGTGAAATGGGGAACCTGTCAGACATCAGCGAAGAAGAAACGTGTCTGAAAACTGAAAGTGAATGATAGGGACCACTGAACACAAATAAGACAAAAAACTACTACAGCAAAAGTGACAGCAAACTTCAATTTCACCTTGAAGAAACCGACCACAGAGAACTTCACAAAGGCAATATCCATGAAAGAGCTGCTATTACTAAAGCTTTAATAACACACAACAATGCCAAAATGTGAAAAAGATGGTGATCATAAAATCTGGACAGTTGGAGCACCAACATGTACTTTAACATCTGCCCTGGCCACACAAACCACCTAACTTGAATACTGTGGAATATAATATGGATTGTTTTGAAGAGAAGCAGATTCCCTCCTTCAACATCTCTTAATAACTGGTAGATGTTCTGATAGACCACATTACATTGTAGAGTATTCAAAAGTTGTCTGAATTATTCTAAGAAGGTTGGAAGCTGTATTAAAAGGCAAATGTTGGTAAAACACCTTAATTAAGAAATACAGCCTATTTCCCAAGTGTTCACATTATTTTGTCCAACTTCAGTGTATATATATTTATTTATATTCAGTCAATTAAATGTTGTTTGACTATGAAGCTAGTCTGTGATTAAAATTACCTTTACATTTTGCTGTATCCCCCTTCAGGCATGTGCTCATGTTCGATTTTAGATTGCTTATTAAAGCTACTGTAGTTATCTGGGCAAGTGTTTTTTTGTTTTTCAGTCAATGTTCTTACTAGATTAATATTAACGACATTACATACAGCATATCTATTGAGTTGCATTTATACTGCAAGGCCTAATTCACAGATCCAATATTTTGACACAAATCCAATCATTTGTGCTGTTTACATTCACTTTAGACTGATTGTGTTTGTCAGTACATCGCCAAGAAGGGTATTTTTACCAATCTGTGCATTTCATATTACTATACTCTATAAATTCTGGTAGGATTACATTTTTTAAACTTTAATATTGATTTACAACAATCTACAAACCCTAGTTAAACCAGCACACCAAAAACTCCCCACAAAAAGAACATAAAAATTCCCTCTTCAAGCAGAGTCACCCATTTCAGAGACTAAATGAGCCTAAGATATAAAAATTACATCTGCATTGTTCTCTGAAAAGAGGCCATTTGAACACAGACGGATGAATACATTACAGGCTTTAGCAGAAAAGTGTCTAAGTGAGACATTTAGAGGAAAAACACATGACTGTCTAGTACTGCACACACATCAGCATTTAGCACGTGCTTGGGATGTATTCTGCCTCAGCGCACTGCACAAAACTGGCATACTTAGCACGCAGATGACAAAAGCCTAAACCCCAGTGTTAAACTGCTTTGTCTCTGCATTGCAGGAGAGGCTAGCGGTGCTTGGCACCTGCCTGAGCCGAGCCGAGCCGAGGTCGCCCCTCTGCAGTCGTTTATGAAGTCACCACGGAGAAGACAACATGCCCCAGGCCTCATCCCCACCACTCATTACATCATTAACAACACAGTGGGTCACATACTGATGGATCTCTAGACCAAACCCACACACACACATACACACACCAAGAGCACTAAACTGACATGCTGAGAAGCTGTGTATACTTCCCCATGTTCTCCACAGTCAAACAGAAAATCACACGCATCATTAAGGAAATATTAACCACCTAGGGAACGCAATTCGTTGGGCAGCACCGAGATGCATATATAATTGGAGATTTCGGCGAGGCTGGTGGCTGATGGGAATTACGCAAATGAGGTCATAAATACCGAAAATGAATGGAGAAGTCAAAAGCACCAGCCGACTGAGGCCATATTCTCTCATTGCAATCCCTTGTCTTGACACAACTCCCTTAGACAGCTGTTTTCCCCTTCTCTCTCTTTCATTCCTCATCACCTCCACATAATGAATACGATCTGTGGCTCCAACAAACACAAATTAATTTCACAATTGTATTGGGTTAACACAACTTTTCTACAAAAAATTAAAGGGATAGTTCACCCAAAAAAGAAAATTACCACGATTTACTCACCCTCAAGCCATCCTAGGTGTATGACTTTCTTCTGTCAGACAAATACAGTCAGAGTTATATTAAAAAAATGTCCTGGCTCTTCAAAGTTTATAATGGCAGTGAAAGAGGGTTAAGATTTTGAAGCCCAAAAAAAACTACGTCCATCCATCATAAAAAGCACTCCACACAGCTCCGAGGGGTTAATAAAGGCCTCCTGAAGAGATTCAATGCATGTGTGTAAGAAAAATATCCGTATTTAAAACTTTATAAACTGCAATGTCTAGCTTCCACTAACTGTCGTACATGAGTTCACGAAAGAGTGACGTTCCAGTGGACAGAGGCGTGGCGTAAGCTCTGGTGAGAATATGCTAGGCTCGCGAGAACCAAGTTTTGTTTACAACAAAGGAAAACCAGTCTCCTCTTGGCTCCTCTTGGAATTTATAATTCGTGACTGATGTTTGTTTGCTTATGCTACACCTACATCCTACGTCACCCGCTGGAACGTCACTCTCTCGTGAACATGCGCACGACAGTTAGCGGAAGCTAGAGATTACGGTTTTTTAAAGTCTTAAATATGGATATTTTTCTTACACAAATGCATCACTTCCCTTCAGAAGGCCTTTATTGACCCCCGGAGCCATGTGGAGCACTTTTTATGATGGATGAATGCACTTTTTTGGGTTTCAAAATCTCGACCCCCATTCACTGCCATTAGCTGGGAAAGCTGGGAAGAGCCAGGATATTTTTAAATATAACTCTGATTGTATTCATCTGAAAGAAGAAAGTCATATACACCTAGGATGGCTTGAGGGTGAGAAATTTTGGGGTGAACTATCCCCAAAGGAGAGATTATTACTTTTTAATATTTTTACCTTATGCATGCGCATAAGATACCAGGTTCAAAGTTCGGAAGGTCATTCAAATCCTGGAAATCTCACACATTAAGTTATGCTCAGCTCTAAAAAATAAAAATATTTCATCCGTAATATTTGCTCCTTGCGAATGGCATCTCAGTCACAAACAAAATGTTTTTGTGCTACAAGAAGCAGAAAAAATCCTGGAGGGACTCCACAGAATTTTTCACCCCGCAAAATGCTACATTTTTGTGGCAAGAAAACGGATTCTTTGTCCAAAAAAAACATTATCATTAGTGGCAGGGCCACCTGCTAGCGACCAAAATCAAAAGTGTGACCAAGGCTTAAGCGGCGTCCCTTTCAACCAGTCAGGGAGAACCGCTGAGCTCTCATTTTATAACAGTACTCATCATGCATTGTGCCCTTTTATTCCTGGGAACAGGTATTAGAAACAAAAATGACCCAGTTATGGACAATGGTCTGAGCATAAGACTCATGCCGAGCGTCCTCAGTTGATTAGCTGCAGGCTGGTTGGTATTGATTAACCAGAGAGCTGATTAAAGACTCGGTAGTCTGGATGCTCTGCCTCTTATCAGCCAGCATACGCATTCTGACCTCAGCTAGCCCTGCCGTTGCTATGGCAACAACACTGGACGTCGGGATGACGGAGAACACAATGGCCCGTCTCCAGCTGCAGGTCTGGAGGGCTGTGCCCAGGCTAAAACCGTCTAGATTCAGCCTTCTCGCTCTCTCTCTTCACACATCAGCCCAGGATAGAACAACTTCCTGCTCAATGTGCGAAGGGTTCATACTGAGGTTAAGCTTAATCAGTTCATTCAGCCATGATGTGGCGGAAAGAAATGAACACACAAAGATTCGCCTCTTAGGAAAATAAAAATCTCCACCTCTTCATTGTCTGGTAAAAACCTTTTAATGGCGTAATCTTAATGACTACAGTTACGGCCCACTGCCACACTTCTGATAATAGATCATCTGTCCCCATGTACAGTGCTGTTCAAAAGGTTGGCTTTATTTTTTTTTTAAATAAATTAAATTAATATTTTAATTCAACAAGGATGCATTAAATTGATCAAAAGTGACAGTCAATGCAGTTACAATGTTACAAAAGATTTCCATTTCAAATGAATCCTGTTCTTTTGAATTTTGTTCAAAGAATCATGAAAAAATGCACTGTTTTAAACACTGACAATACAAAATGTTTCTTGAGCAGAAAATCAGCATATTAGAATAATTTCTGAAGGATCATGTGACACTGAAGGTTGGAGTAATGATGCTGAAAATTCAACTTTACCATCACAGGAATAAATTACATTTTAAAATATATTTAAATAGAAATCACAGTAAAAAGAGTAATATTTCACAATATTACTGTTTTTACTGTATTTTTGATCAAATAAATGCAGCCTTGGTGAGTATATGAGAGACTCTCTTATCAACTCCAAACAGCTCCATATTATGATATTAGGTGGTATACTGAATTTGTATGATATATCGGTTTATTTTTATCAATTATACAGGACAAGGCAATACAGTTTATATCGATATACAGTAGTTTGATGTTGCAAGCACATCTGAAAAATAGCAGAGGACACAGAATCAGCTCTGTGGGGAAAATGCATAAACCAAATTGTCCTAAACATGAAACATGCTTTATATTAAGACTTTCAAAATAATTTTGTAACATATAGTTAACATATAAGGCAACTTGCCCAGTCAGATGCTCTGACAGATATTTGTACTGTTTAATGCATTTGAGATGCGTTTTCCCTCAGTGCATAACTTCTCCATCTGTAAATGTTAGAAAGCCATGCAAATATTTCCATTTTCCTGTCAGGAGTGGACAAGTCTTATCTTACAGACTTCAGTGAATGAGCGCCGCCACATGCATGCGTCCCATACAGACAAAGTGCAATAAATCTTACTAAAATATACATTATGCAAAAACATTTGTTGTTGAACATTATGTGCCATATATGATAGGGATGCACGATATTATCGGACTGATATCGGAAAAATATGAAAAATTATGCCGATATGTCGCGCCGATAAGAGGAATACATTAACTCACATGTGCTCAGGGTGTGCTAGTGATTAGATCATGTCAGCAGTGTGGCTCATTCTTGAAGCAAAGTTTAGTCTGAATGATGATTAGATTCACTGTTTTGTATTGCTGCATTTAATCTGTGAAAGCACGTAAATGACGCTTTCCGTGTGTGACAGACAGTAATAGCACGAGCAGCGGCAGCCTCCCCCGGGTCCTAACGCCTGCTCGGTAAGCAATTTGTAGGGGGCGCTGTTGGCCTACTTCTAATTAGATTAAAAATAAAATACACAAATGACATTTAGACTGTTTCTGATTAAATAAAGCAGTAATTGATGTCATAAAATTGTGTATATTTTGATTTAAAAGTTAGAAGCTATAGCTTAC
>JAFVLL020003599.1:0-32064 GCA_021397915.2 Tor tambroides | reverse complement strand
CACAGACTGAACGTGTCTCCAGAGAGCAAACAGGTCTGCTCATGCGCGAGCAAATGGGTAGGCTAATTCTGATACACGCAATGACTAACTATTATGAAATGTATGACATTTTTATATTTATGTAGCCTGCACAATAATATTATTTTACACTGTAATCCTTTAATTTTTAATATTTGGCATGTTTGTGTGCTGCTCCACGTCCCTGTGTGTAAAAAGCAAAGTGAACACGCATTGTGGACCCGCCCAAAGGCGCATTTTCTACTAACGCGCTCTTTAAATAAAAAAAATGCACCATTGACTTTAGACTTTAGACCAGGTTTGAGTTGGTCTATAGCGCAGTCTATTTTCAGTTCCTCAAAATAGCAACGTGCCAACAATTAGCCTGAACAAACCTCTTTTTTAGACCAGCACGCCCCTGGGCGCACAAATGGGCGCAAATACATTTGCTAATTTAAACAACGCAGCAGGACGGGGAAAAGGAGAACTGCGTCGGGCTGAAACTAGCAAAAACACTTGCTCAGCGCCTTGCGCCGGGTGTATGATAGGGCCCATTGAATTAAATGTGAAAGTTTTAAGTAGAAAGACTGAAACAGTCATTTTTAAATGCATTGCGATTATCTTTGTTTTATTCACAACTTCAAAAACTTTTCTTTCTTTTTTTTACAGTGTAGTGTTTGAGTAATATTTTTACTATTAATTTTTCAATTCACTTGTTTTTTTTTCAGTTCATATAATTAATTATTTTTTTTCAATTCATTTCATTTTGATAGTAAAAATTAATTTTTACTAATAATTTTTCAGTGTATTTAATCAACAAGATGTTAATTCATGCTGTATTTCATCCCAAACGATGTGTTAAAAAATAATGATAAATAATAATAATAAAAAAGTACTAATTTAATTAGTTATCTGACATCGCAGACCTGCCATCTACAAAAAGATATATTAGATAGATTTCAATAAGGTAAATATACTTCCATTTCATATATTATAATATGATGGTTTGATACTCAAGAAACATTTATTAATTTTTATCAATATTCTCCTGCTTAATAAAGCAGCTGAATAACTTGCTTAATAAACCATGATACTTTTTTTTTTTTTTTTATAAATAAGTGGTGTTAATTTGTTTTGAATGTCACTTGATCAGTTTAATTTTTGATCAGTTTTAATCACTGTAATTCCTTGGTATGGTTTTAATTAAAATTTAATATTAGATGTTGCTGTTGCACACTTGGCATCTACAACAATGCAGACCTATTTCAACAAGGTAAATATATTTCCAGTTCATAGCATAACCTTTTCCTTTCCTGGCATTTCATTTGATATTTTCGAGGTGTTTTATTATTCATTTCCACCAACACAGGTGACTGAAAGAATCTGATGTTTTCTCGTCTAGCGTCTGCCATTTGCCACTATGGTTGCACAAGTGTGGTAATGTGAGATCACATGTATGTAATAACTTTTGTTCAGCATTATATTTCCTCACATCATGACATCGATGACCCTGCCCTTCCCTGTCCTCCTCCTGTTATCTTCATCTACCCTGATCTCTCTCTCTACTCTCCCGCTGCTCTACCGCTGCTTCCTGTTGTCCTCTTCATCCCTGTGCCAGATGTGTTGGCCACTGTTGCACCTGCAGCACTTCCTGTTTGCCTCTGCACCCCCCAGCATTACTTCCCTTTTCCTCATCTCTCCTAACCTTTTGGCCCATCACCTGCAACACTCTTTCATCCTGACATCTCCTCTGAATTCGTCTGTCCTTCGTGCTCCCACCCCGGTGAGAGGCTGCCTCCAAAAACTGCAATTGTTTTTCTCTGTAGGACTCGGGTGATAGGCCACATTCTCTTTTGTTGTGTCTCTCTGATCTTGTCTGTCTGTCGTTGATATGCTTTTTCAGTCTGATGGAGTTTGTAGCCACTGTCTTTGTTCAAAAAGAGGGCATTGGACTTTTGCTCTGCAAAAAAATGATTTTTCAAAGTTATAATTACAACAAAGATTACTGGAGTATGTTTTAGAAGAAAATATTTTTCAGTTTTTGTCTTTAAAAAAATGTAATGTTTAATTTAATGTGGCATTTGCTGGTTTTTTTTGGTAAGTATTTGTGAAATTTACTAGCAATTTCTGAGGGAAACCAAGTGGCATTTAAATAATATGGCAGAAATAATTCACAAAAATAACTTTGTCAGTTCAATTCAGTGATAGTCAAGTGTAATGAAGCATAAATATTTTTAGGGCTGCAGTGTATTGTCCGTTCAGATTCAGGCTTAAAGAAATAGCTCACCAAAAATTATAAACATGCAGTTTTTCACTTCACAAGACATTAATTGATGGACTGGAGTGGTGTGGATTAGTTGTGGATTATTGTGACGTTTTTATCAGCTGTTCAGACTCTCATTCTGACGGCACCCATTCACTACAGAGGAACCATTAGTGAGCAAGTCATCAAATGTTAATTTCTCCAAATCTGTTCTGATGAAGAAACAAACTCATCTACATCTTGAATGACCTGAGGGTGAGGACATTGTCAGCAAATTTTAATTTTTGAGTGAACTATTTCTTTAAGAGCTCGTGGAAACTGTGCATTCAACATTTATCGACCTCCAATCTTAAAATAGGGTGCTGCAAACATAATTCTTCAATAATAATTTACGCTACAGCTTTGAAAATATACCCTGAAGTAATGAAGCACAGAAGGTATTGATTTGTGTTTAAGGATTAACTCTGATTTTTGTCTTAGCTCAACACCTGGACAGCATTCACTTCAGTCTTCTGCAGGAATATGATTTGGGAACTCACTGGAGTGTCTGACCATCTGATTACTTATGTAATGATCTGAAGACTGAGGCTGATGATCCAATTGCTATTCTCCATAAAGTCGGCATGATGAGCACATTTAATTTGCTCAGCACTGAAATTGTTATGCTGACACTTACTACTAGAATCAATATGTTGGGTATTATAACAGCATCATTTAAGTAGAAAACAAACTCATAGAGTGGAAATTGTTCTACTTTCTCTATCACAAAGCAATTTAATTCATGAAAACAATTCATTAAAATGTTTTAAGCTTTAAAATACTTGTTTCATGATTGCAGCACAATGGCAACAGCTCGAAACAGACTTAAAAATATAATAATCAGTTTTATTTTTACCTAATGGAAGAGTGAAAATATAATTTTACATAAAAAAAAAAAACATTGATAGTGATTAGCAAAAAATCTTACCTTTTTACTCATACTTACTTTAAAATCAAAGGTTAAATTAGCAAAAAAAAAAATATTAATACTAACAATTTTTTTGGTATTACATACAACAATAACATATTTCTAATTATATCTTTAATATATATATATATATATATATATATATATATTGCTAATATTCCTAATTTCTGTTTCTCTTATTCTGCATTATTCTATTTCTCAATTCTGCATTTGTTTGATCAAGAATTATTAAAATGTAAAAAAAAAAAAAACAGTTTTCTATTAGAATATATTTTGAAATGCAATTTATTCCTGTGATGTAAAGCTGAATTTTCATTACTCCAGTCTTCAGTGTCACATGATCCTTCAGAAATCATTCTAATATGCTGATTTGCTGCTCAAGAAACATTTATAATTATCATTGTTGAAACATTTGAGCTGCTTAATATTTTCGTGGAAACCATGACACATTTGGGTGATCAGTTTAAATAAATAAATGTAAGAAACCTCATTTTACACTGTAAGAAATCTTTTATGACAACCTAAAAATGTTTTCCATGTGGTAATGTACATTACTGTGTACATACTGTAGTGTACATGTAACTGATATCATTAAGTCAATAATATTTATTATTGCAGAATCAGCCAGATTATTAAGTCATTTTAAGGCTCAGATCAGGCAGAAATGACAGGAATGCGGTCTACATTTATTGCAATAAAAACAAAATACATTGTTTCTGCCACTTTTCAATACGGCAAACTCATTTTTGCCCATATCATATTTGTTTTTCTGTTTTCTAGCTTGTTACAGGGAAGATGGAGGCTACATTGGACAAAATTATGCCATCTGAAGCCAATCATATCCAATACAAGGTCAACAGCTTTCATCTTGGGAGACCTTGTCTCATTTCAGATTTTTTTTCCATTCTCACCCCTCTTCATTATGAAAAGGCAGCGTGAGGAATGAGGACATGCTGTTGGGGACACACATTTGTAATGCTGCCCGTGTACAACATTGAAAATCCCCCTGAGTTGTTTGACCAAAGAAACAGTGTGATGAAATCCCATCATAGATGGTGGACTGCCTGTGTGTTATAATGATGCCCTTCTGCGCACCCATCTAGATCCAGGCAGGTGCTCTTGATTAAATATTGACTCGCAATTCCCTTTGTGCTTCTTTTTATCTGATCAATAATTAATAATAGGTAAAAGGGAATGGTGTGAACTGCAGTTTGTTTAACAACATCTTTGCACAAGATATGTTTCATTCCCAACAACGTACAACAAATTGCTACGGACCGCTATCTGTTAAAACGCTGTGCTCCAAATTGTGCAGGACAGAGCAGTTTCTGTTTCATTACAACAAACCTAACAGCTTCTCTGAACACAATGATCTCTCATATTGCTCAGTCACCGCAAGACAGAAGTGAAGAATCAAAGGTAACACAGCCTTTATTTTAGTCATAGCCCTGCAGGTTCGTTTCCACGTGGCGAGACGGGGTGTTTAAAGCAGGCGCAGGCGGGATGTGTCTATTATTCAGTGATCCAGATGGCTATTCATCCTTGGAGCGGTTTCAAGGTATGTTCACAAAAACATCAGACTAAAAATAACAGCTATGAGTAAAGGCTTAAGCTTCAGAGCCAGTTTGCTGGATGATAAATGTTTGTCGGATGGAAGATTGAAAGCTGAAGGACCTTAAAAAGTACTCAGAGGAGTCATTTTTCTTGACCTTTTGAGATTTTATTTGAGTATAAAAACACGCTGTAATTTTCAGAACTCAAAACGTCATTCCCGGTCGAAAATGTATTGAAACTTGTTCAAAAACAACTTTTTGTGAACTCATTCTGAACTGCAACTTTCTGAGGACTGGCAGATGAATGCATCAACATGTTTACATGTTAATGATGCTTATTGTGTTCAGAAACTTGGCCTAGCCAGTCACGGTGAGGTAATACTGGGGTATATTAAGAACTAATGATAAGAGTAAAATATGTTGGGAAAATCAGCCAAACCTTGAGCTTTTCCTGGCTGTGTGAAGCACCTGGCGCGCTGCAGATCCTTCCAAGGGATCTTAACAGTAAAATCGAAGGGTTTGCTTTATTTTTAGCAGCATCTTAACAATTTGAATGGCACATTTCAGCACAGATTGTTTGCAAATCTGTCACAGTGTAATGCAGAATTTTACAGGGAATTGAATTCAGATAGCCTTTTAAATGACACTTAAATTTGGGCATTTTTCGATTAAAATTTAAAGAAAAAAGTTTGAGTCAGTTTTCATTTTTTAAAAATTGAATTTAATATTTTTATTCAGTAGTAAGTAAACACTTTTTCAACAGCAAGAAATTGATCAAAAGTGACAGTAAAGACTTTAATACTAATACTACATTAATAGTAATATTGATAATAAAAATCAATTAAAAATGCAGTTCTATTGAACTTTCTATTCATCAAAGATTCCTGGAAAACAATATATCAAGACTTCTAAGATAAACTTAAGATCATGTAAGCGTACTCAACTGTGCTATTTTGAGACACCATGACTATGAACTGAAATGTACTTTTAACATACTATCTCTGTATTTAAAAAATGTATTTAGTTAGCACTTGTAGTACACTTGAGTGTACTAGTGTATGAAAGATGGGTTCAAGTGTACTACAAGTGCTAACTAAATACATTTTTTAAATACAGAGATAGTATGTTAAAAGTGCATTTCAGTTCATAGTCATGGTGTCTCAAAATAGCACAGTTGAGTATGCTTAGATGACCTTAAGTTTATCTTAAGAAGTACTAAAGAATCATGTTTAGCATATTAAGTACAAAATTAGTGCGCGAAAATAAAGCACTTTAAGTACATTATGGAAGTGCACTTGTTTTTCACCTGGGAAACAATAAATAAACAAACAAACAAAAAAACAGCACAAGTGTTTTCAACACTGATAATAAGAAGAAATGTTTCTTGAGCAGCAATTCATGTGACACTGGAGTAATGGATGCTAAAAATTCAGCTTTGCATCACAGGTATAAATTACATTTTAAAATATATTAAAATAGAAAACAGTTACTTTAAATTAGAATAATATTTCACAATATTACTGATTTTACTGTATTTTTGATCAATTAAATGCTGCCTTACAAGAGACTTATAGATTAGTTTTAAAAAAAGAATAACTAATCACTAATCACACATTTATATATATATATATATATATATATTTAATCATGATTAATTGCACATAACATTAAAATTCATTATCATATATAAAACTGTAATTTTTAAATAGAAAAGAAAAGTTTGTCTAGACAACTGTAAAATGTTGGCTTGGCTTGATTGAAAGTGTAAAAAAAAAGTTTTAAAAACCTCGAAGCGTGAATGTTTATTCACCTTAAGAAGGAACTAAGTCACTAAACACTAAATCATATTTGATTTTACTATATAAAAAAACTGTACTAATACTTCAGAAATCTAAAAAATCCATCATATGATCCCTTCAAATTTAAATGTTTCAAGAGCATCTCTTTACATCATTATTTATATCCACATCAAAATCATAAGTGCAGCCTTTTATGTGAAGTCCAGCCATGCAGTCTGAAATGACCGAGTTAAACCACAGATCATGTTTGAATCGCCCAGCCCAATCACCTGCAAATCCATATCAACAGCTTTGTGTTTTGTTACATTATACGTCTTTCAAGCTATTATAACAACATAATCTGAACAGCAGATTCCCTCGTGTGCATTTTTCATCATTTGTGAGGGGTCACTGTGGACCGAGCCATTCACAAGTACATGATTCATAATTTCATGGTAATCATTAAAAGGTTACGATCCCCCACGGTTGCATAAAGACTTAAAATAGAAAGCGGTTTGTCATGCTGTAGGTGCACGCGGATGTGTTTCCACCCTGTCTTTTTGGTAATGGAACACTTCTGAAAGGAAAAACTTTCCCCAATGGAAAAATCTCTGTCAGGTATTTGTACATTTTAATACCTTGCGTCAAAAACAGCCTCCCTAGAGAGGCCGTTTGACGTTACAATACATTTTCTCATTATTCGGACTTTCTTTTCGCCTCCGCTTTTGACACCACAGGTTATTCTTTTCGTTTGGTCAGGACTCTGTGGAGACACACTGGACTTCTTAATCATGTCAGTGACGTACCTCAAAAGATGCTGGGTAACCGAGTTATGCTTCTGCTATGAAGGACTGTTACGTTAGACTGGAAAGTCTAGAAAGTTCCTTGATTTGACAGGTGTCAGTCAGGGAAAAAGACTACTGCATGAGGTTAGATGGAATGAACTGCAGCTCTGTGTCTGGTTTCATATGACAATCTTCTTAAGAACAAGTTATAAAATGTCTAGAAATAAAATTTAAAGAAGAATTTTAGAAAAATAGTTGAAAATGTATATTATTTGTTCTCATTAAGATAAAAATGACAGACTTGTATGGAAGAGGTTTAGGGCCAAGCAACAATAAAAAGAAAAAAAAAAACATTTTGAGATTAAAGTCATTATGATGCGAGATTAAACTTGTTAAATTTCAAGAAAAATTTTGAAATAAAATGTTGAGATTAAACTCATAACATTTTGAGAATAAAGTCGTTACGTTTCGAGAAAAAGTCATTCAATTTTGAGAAAAATTTTGTAAATAAAATGTTGAGAATAAACTCATTAAATTACGAGAAATTCATAAAATTTTGAGAAAAAAAACTTGTTAAATTTCAAGAAAAAAAGTCAAAATAAAATGTTGAGAATAAACTCCATAAATTAATAAACTAAATTTTAGTTGCAACTAAAGTTGGAGGTTATCAAGGTGATTATGATGATTTTTTTCCAGAACATAGTTTCCAGAAATTAAAATATTTCATGTTTTGTGTGTAGAACAATCAAAAAAGTCAAGAACATTCTTAAGAAATGTTTTTAAACTCCTGAGATCCAGAAAAAGAAAAAAAAAAGGAAAAAAATTGTATTTTTTCATGTCAATACATTGTTTAGAGAATTAAAAAAAAAAAAAAACATCGGGACTCAATTTAAAAAAAAAAAAAAAAAAAAGACATGAATGAACATGCATAGGCAAAAACATTTTTTTTATTTTTTTTTAAATCACCAATACATTTTTAGTTGTCAATATTTTTTTATTTATTTTTTTTTTTACCAAAAAATTGTATAAAGATGATTCTCAACTACAGAATGATTTGATATACCATTTTTCTTTATGCAAAATGTATAAATGGGTTTTCTCATTATATACAATGTATCTATAAACTAAATCAAATTTGCATATTAATGTGTTTTTGGGGCAACATGTAATGAAAAAAGAAGTGTAATAATGGGAGTAATAATTGACAAGATTTTCAAAATAATATATAATATTTCATAAGAATATTAATGTACAGGACAGCCAGACTTAAAACTGTGGCATGTACAGTCTCAGAGAAATTCACTAAAATATAATGTCCTCATATGAGGATGCAGGGTCTCAGGAGGTTAAGAATACAAAATGTTCTTAAATTTGTTCTTAAAGGTATAGTTCACCCAGAAATAAAAATGTAAAATTCACTCACTTTAAGGCAATCCAAGATATAGATGTTTGTTCATGGGAAGAGATTTGGAGAAATTTATCTTTCCATCTCTTGCTCACCAATGGATCATCTGCAGTGGGTGGGTGCCGTCAGAATGAGAGTCCAAACAGCTGATAAAAACATCACAATAATCCACAAGTAATGTAAATAATCCACAAGATGCATGTTTGTAAGAAACAGATCGATCATTAGGACGTTTGCAACTTCAAACCATCGCTTCTGGCTAAAATACAAGTCTATAATCCATAATTGTGACCCTGGAGCACAAAACCAGTCTTAAGTAGCACACGTATATTTGTAGCAATAGCCAAAAATACATTGTATGGGTCAAAATTATCGATTTTTCTTTTATGCCAAAAATCATTAGGGTATTAAGTAAAGATCATGTTCCATGAAAATATTTTGTAAATTTCCTACCGTAAACATATCAAAACTTAATTTTTGATTAGTAATATGCATTGCTAAGAACTTCATTTGGACAGCTTTAAAGGCGATTTTCTCAGTATTTTGATTTTTTGCGCCCTCAGATTCCAGATTTTCAAATAGTTGTATCTCTGTCAAATATTGTCCTATCATAACAAACCATACATCAACGGAAAGCTTATTTATTCAGCTTTTAGATGATAATTCAAAAAATTATGACCCTTATGACTGGTTTTGTGGTCCAGGGTCATAATTTTCCTTCATTCAGTGAAAAAGTTGTTTTGTCTGAATCAGGAGAGAAATATGCACAGATCAAGAACTGTTTATAAGCAAAACAGTCCGAAAGAGTTCAAGACAAATATGTTGGTGGATTTTAATGTGAGAGGACAACAGAAGATGGACTTTTTCACTGGAGGAATTATGGATTATGAACTCGTAATTTGGCCAGAAGTGACCGTTTAAAGTTAAAAAAAAAACATCTCAGTGATGGATTTGTTTATTACAAAGATGCAGCTTTTTACAGTACCTCACAAGATGTTTATTGATGGACTGGAGTGGTGTGGATTACTTGTGGAGCATTGTGATGTTTTTATCAGCTGTTTGGACTCACTCTGACGGCACCCATTCACTGCAGAGAATCCATTGGTGAACAAGTGATGTAATGTTATATTTCTACAAATCTGTTGAGATGAAAAAACAAACTCATCTACATCTTGTATGGTCTGAGGGTGAGTAAATATTCTAACATATTCCTTTATGTTGGAAAATAATAAGAAAATAGACAAATTTTATGTTTGGTGTTGTTCAAGCAACTGTCGTGTAACTTCTATTGACACAATTACATCTATTAGCAATGTGCACCAGTGCATCACAGCAGACATTCCCACTGCTTGCTTTTTCATTCGTGACACTGCACTATCCCTCTCAATACCCGTTTAGTATTCTGACCCATTCTGTTATTGTCAGCTCTGCAGTCTATTAGGGAGCGCTGTCCTATGCAACTGTCACTTAGCCTGAGAAAACTTTAAGCATGCCACTGCACAAGCATCTATTTGTCTTCACCTCAAACACTTCCCATGGAGCAGAATACAACATGTCTCATCTTTTGCAATAGGAACAGGGGCCGTGAAAGATGAATTATTTACTTTGCTGACTTGTGCAGCGCCTAGGGAAAGAGACTACAGTCGCTGAACGACAGGGGCACAAAAACCTCCTACCTGAAGCGACTACAGCAACACTACATCTGCAGCCATCTGAACACAGCTACCCTTTACATCTGAGCTCTGCGTATATACATTTGCAGATTGTATTGCGCCGCTCACTCTTGGGAGGTTAAAGAAAGTTCTGAGCAACTGTTTCTGTAATGTTCGTTGGCTTTGAATACAATATCAATTTTGAATCACAAGAGAAAGGCCTCATGCAGTGCTTCTATTGGAGGAACACTTTTCATTCGCTTGTTTGCTTGTTATGCATTTTCTGAAAGTTTTTCGGCAAAAGTAAAAATAATTGTCAAATATGAAATCAGTGATCAATATACGGAAATAAATGCAGTTTTGGTTGATTATTTTAATTATGTTGTTAATTGTATGCTTTTTCTAAGCACGCATGACTTTATGGACTGTAACTAAACTTTGCATTAGATTCAGTTTTTGTTTTTTTGTTTTTTATGTATTACTTATATATTATTATACTGTAAAATGTTGTAAGTAAACAAGCTGTAAATAAAAAGTATGTTTTACAAGAAAATACTATTTCAGTTTTTCTACTTCAAAAATTTATGTTTTATTAAATGCTTTACTTGCCGATTGTTTATACGTTATATTTACTAGCAATTTCGGAGTCCAAAAATGTTTCTATACCAATTTATTTTATGGTGTCGAAATTAGCATATATATATATATATATATATATATAAGTGGGTTTTTAGTTTTCAGTATGTGTTTTCAGTTTTCATTTGATTTTTTCAGTAATCTTGTTATGTGCTTTTTTTCATTTTTAAGGTTTTTAAAATTATTAAATAATAATAATAATAATAATAATAATAATACTGTACTTTGTTTTCAGGGGAAAACCTGCAAAGCAAGATAAAGTCTCATTTCCTCTCCATTCAATCTCAGTGTTGTCCAGCAGAAATATCATTTAGGATTTTTTTCTTTCCTATGGGAGGCATCATTTTACATTATGGGGGCTGGATCATGCGTTAAGCACAAAGGGGAAAAAAATCTGTTTATTACTTCACAATGTACCGCATAGGTTGACAGGCTACGCAACCTATGCAAAGCCTTCCTGCCGCTATAATGTCGCCTGTCTGAAAGTAGTCCCATAGGACACTGCAACCAACAGCTGACGGATTTTGGTTTATAATCTCTCCCTTGGTTTGATCTATGCTCGGTATCAGCCGTCTGCCTGCGAGTTTAAAATGAACAATAAAGCAGGCAAAGATTTAGCCGTGCCGGTGACCTGAGATTCAGGCGAGGATTTTGTAAACAAAATTACTTGCTATTCCTGAAGTGCGTACGGTTCAATTTTTGAAATAATTTTGTGTGTACTCCTACTTTGAATACATTTCCTGGGAGCGGAAGGAATCGCTCCCTGACAAATATGACCCAATTTATGCTGACTTTGAAGTGGTGCAGAGGCTGAAAGACATTCAAAGATCAAGTCAGGATTTAAAATTAGGGTCTATTGAGAAGCAATTATGTCTTCATAGCAAAGCTGCATTTTCTGCATCAAATCAATGTTCCAAATCAAAAAGTGTCTTGATGTTGGCTGACATATTTTCCGTCCACTTAATTACATGCTTCTAATATCATAAGATGCTGAACGTGTAATGTGTAATCTCCCGCAGGACTGCCACACTTCCACAGAGAGCAAACCGCTAGCCAATTAACTCTCCATACATCTTATATCATTGCCATATGGCAATTTCTCTCAGTCTGCTCCTCATTCTTAAGGGTAAAAAAGGATTATTCCCTAGGAGATTGATTATGGAAAATCAGCAACCATACCTGATTTTACAAAGTAGTGAATCTCACAAAGCCTGCCAAGAACATGTGCAGGCCATAAATCACCAAAAAATCAAAAGAAAGCATATTTTCGAGCTTTTGTGCATCACTTGCACTGTGACATCTTTCAGTTAAGAGCGTTATTTTATTTCCATTTTGGTGATTTTCATTACAGCATCTGGACATTTTCCTTTTTACTTCTTTCGTTTTCAACAGTACTTCTGCTAGTTACTGCAATAGTCTCTTTTTTTCTGTATACAATATAAATATTAAAAGAATATATATATATATATATATATATATATATTAGGGGTGGCACGGTTCGCGGAAAAAAACCGAACCGTACGGTTCTCCACACACGGTTCGGCACGCGCTAGGACCGCGGTTCAACTTAAATCTGACAACGCATCTGCCACATGCAATATGGTAACACGTTAAAAAAAAAAAAAAAACAGGGCTCGGCTAATGTATGCTTCTGTTGATGGATGCGAATTGTGGCTTCCCAGTACATTACAACAACAGTGATGGAAAAAAAAAGTGGACAAACCATTCACTCTTGTTCAATGCCAGTGCAGTATGGGGGATTATAAGCATTTATTCCGTCATCACCCGGGTGCTGATAGCGCGCGCACAGGTGAGACCTGAACAGCACACGTTGATATCTGTGTTTAAACTAAACTCATGTAAGCTTTGCCAGTTTAAACATTTACGAGCCAGAGGACGCGAGCTCACTTGCACAGTGAGAAGATTTGTGCGTGCGCTCATCAGAAGCGGGCAATTATTAAGCTCTCTCTGAAGTATTGTGTTTGAATGGACAAATTCACACAAAAATTATGTCAAAATGCCTGTCTTGGTAAGTATCCTATAGCAGACATAGCCGGCTGAACGTACAGCATCAGTGCACTGGATCAGTGCATTCTCTTAAAGTGACAGCACTTTATTAATATTAATCAAACAGCAACAACAAAGAACTCACTCACTGCTCTTGATTGAATCGCTTTTGTAACTTTAATAAATATTCATCTTTAATTTATATAGTCAAATATGCAATGCTGTTTTAAATTTGATTACTTTATTCAATTTCTGTACATAAAAAGTAAGGCTATAGACCTCCCTAAAAAAAAAAAAAAAACTGAAAAATCACTGTTTATTTTATTAGTATCTGTTGAGTGTATCAATAAAAGCAAATGCACTTCGTGTCGAACTCAGTGTAACCTTCTTTATTCACCACACATGTACTACTCTCCTTCCTTTTTTCCTCTTCACCCTAACTTACCTTTGAGAGCTCCCTCTAGAGGCTTACTCAGAACACCACATATCCCTCTCTCTTAAGAACAAACATGCTATAGGTACATAGTCTCAGTGCACTTAGTTAACCGTTAAGATACACGTTACTGTTGATTTTTTTCCTCTTTGCAACCTTTAACTCTCAACACTATGATTAGCAAACAAACCCTTATTGAACAAATATAGGTACAGTAATGCAATTTCCAAACACTTGGTATAAGCATCACCTACTCAACACAATATTCACAGAACAACAAGAACGTGCTTTTCCATATACTGTATAGACACATATTTTGTGCTAGTAATGCATTAAGCACATTTTACATTACATAATCCTGAGTCCATGCAGGTGCACGCCTGCTCCGAACAGGTCGTGTAACTACTGCAGGTTGTTCAGCCCCTACAGGATTAGTATCCCCAGAGTCAAACAATGGCAGTTCACTGGACTCATCTGCTCTGCACGGAGCAAGTGCAGGTGCCAGGTGGGATGCATTCCAGCATCGTCCATCTGACAGCTTATATGTGTATAGTCCTTTCTTACCCACAACCTTCAGGGGTTTTCCAAATTTAGACTGGGTCTTTGGCACAATTCCGGGTTTCTTTACACGGACATACGATCCACACTGAAATGAAACATGTTTTGCACTGCGTTTTCTGTCACTGTACTGTTTAGTTTTTTTCTGTTTCTCTTTCACGTGTGAGGCAAGCTGGTGAGGTGTGAGCGGTCTGCCTGCAGGTGGCAAGCAAAGACCCGAGACGTTAAGTTTGGTTAACATGGCTCTCCCATGCAAAAGTTCTGTTGGTGTGCACTGTGTTGTGGCATGAGGCGTTGCACGGTATGCCTGCAGAAAGTCTTTGGTGAACTCCTTCCACCCTCTTCCTTCCAGTGAAGCAGTTTGTAAACTATCCTTTAAGCTGCGATTGAAACGTTCGACTTCCCCATTTGCTCTTGGGTAATACACAGATGATGTCCTGTGTATGATTCCTCTGTTTTGCAAGAACAGTTTGAAGTCGTGCGAAGTGAACTGTACTCCATTATCAGAAATCAGCTCTTTCGGGTTTCCTTCCCTGCTAAACACTGTAGAAAGGAACCGTGTCACCGCATGAGTGGTAGGATGTGAGACAAATGCTATCTCAGGCCACTTACTGTAATAGTCCACCAGAGTGATCACAAAACGACAATCAGCAGGTGCTGCGTCAAAGGGTCCCATGATGTCTATGGCCACTTTCTCCCAGGCGTCAGTAGGGTAAGGCACAGGTTGGAGTGGTGTGGTATGTATAACAGCCGATTTGTCATGTAACTGACAAGTGACACAAGCTTTGACAGCTGTTTCTACTTGTTTGTCCATGCCAGGCCACCATTGTTTCTCTCAGCCTCCTTTTGTCCTCACAATGCCCTGATGTGTACTGCGTGCGAGTGCGATGAATCCTGCTGACACATTCTGAACCAGTAAAGGGTGGTTCCACGCACCACGCAACCATCCTGGAGTGAATAGTCCACCAGAGTGATCACAAAACGACAATCAGCAGGTGCTGCGTCAAAACGTCCCATGATGTCTATGGCCACTTTCTCCCAGGCGTCAGTAGGGTAAGGTACAGGTTGGAGTGGTGTGGTTACGTATGACAGCCGATTCGTCATGTAACTGACAAGTGACACAAGCTTTGACAGCTGTTTCTACTTGTTTGTCCATGCCAGGCCACCAGTAGAGCTCTCTCAGCCTCCTTTTTGTCCTCACAATGCCCTGATGTGTATCATGTGCAAGTGCGATGAATTTGGGCTTGAGACATTCTGGAACCAGTAGGCGTGTGGTTCCAAGCACCACGCAACCATCCTGGAGTGAAAGTTCATGCTGCACTTGAAAATACAGCTTTAACACATTATCCAGTGCCTTTGCACACTTTGGCCATTTTGAGGCGAGCAGTCTACGTAGCTGCGGGCTGTGATCTGTCCGCAGTGTGAAGTGTCGTCCTCACAAGTAGGTCCTCCATCGCTCTGTGGCCCAAAAACATGCTAGTGCCTCTTTTTCTACTGTGGAGTACTTCCGTTCTGCTGCGGTAAGAGTGCGTGAGGCAAAAGCCACTGTTCTCTCCATGTTGTCTGCATGTATCTGGGTAAGAACACCTCCTATTCCGTAGTCTGAGGCATCTGTGGTGACTATAGTAGGTAGTTCTGGATTGAAAAGCGCAAGGGCAGCACTATTCACAATTAGCCCTTTAACTGTCTCAAAGCTCTCCTGAGCCTCAGGTGACCAAACGAATGGAGTAGAGCCTCGTAAAAGCACACGCAATGGCTCCACCACTGTAGCGTAATTTGGTATGAATTTAGAATACCATGACGTGAGACCCAGAAATGAACGAAGGCTAACCTCATCAACAGGAGGTGGTGCATCGGACACTGCAGAGATATGGGAAGCATCAGGCTGTAATCCCTTCTCGGACAGGGTGTGACCCAGGAATGACAGTTCTGCTTTTCTGAAGTGGCACTTTGTCATGTTCAATTTGAGGCCTGCTTCATTGATTCGCTGCAGCACAGCTTGCAGATTTTCGTCATGTTCCTTGAGCGTTGCTCCTGCGACCATGATGTCATCCAAGTAACAATGAGCTCCAGACTGACCTTTAAGGATTTCAGACATCATCCTCTGGAAGCAGCTTGGGGCTGAGGCCAGTCCATATGGAACCCTTTTGAAACGAAATAATCCATCATGCGTAATAAACGCAGTAAGGCTTCGACTGTCCTCATGCAACGTTACCTGGTGATATGCACTTTGGAGGTCTAATGTGGAAAACACTGTTGCTCCACACAGGTTCGCAAACATCTCCTCCATATGCGGAAGAGGAAAACTGTCCACTACCGCTGCCTTGTTAGGCTCACGCAAGTCGACGCAGAGCCGAATCCCCCCATCTTTTTTTCTAGTGACAACTATTGGGGAGACCCACTCAGATGCATCCACAGGCTCAATTACATCCTGTTGTACGAGCTTCTGTAATTCCTTGGACACCTCATTGCGAATTGAGAAAGGTAACCGCCTCAGTTTCTGCTGCACTGGCTGACTGCCAGGCCGAACATGAACACGATGTACAAATCCTCTTGCACATCCCAGCCTGTTTTCCGACTTTGCATCTATAGATGAGACAGGATGCGTGCACTGGTCTGTACTGACCTGACCATCACAAATTTGTAAACACAGTCCAGTAAAGAGGTCTCTGCCCAGCACAGCCGATCCCTTTTGTACAATGTATAAGTCTGTGGTAGTGCAATGGCCTCCATATGAGATGCTGGCTGGCAGGCATCCTTTCACTTCAATTGCATCGCCCCCAAAGCTAACTAGACTGAGTTTCGGTGGTGAAAGGGGTGCTTGACTGAAAGATCCAGTGTAAATGGACATTGGCAATATGGACACTGCTGATCCCGTGTCCACCATTAACTGAATGTCCTGTGTTTGTCCTGTGCTTGCACATATCTGTACTGTACACATTATTTTTCCCCAGTCACGAGCAGAATGTTCAATATTTAACACAGTCACTTCAGGTACCGTAATTTCACTCACCCGTTTGTTTCCACGACATATCTTTGCAAAATTCCTGTTTTGTTACAGTTCCTGCACACTGCATCCTTAGCAGGGCATCCAGGAAAATTAGCTGCGTGCTGCTCAGATCCGCAGCGGTAACAAGTACGTGCACGGGTAAATTTTGGAGGTCCACGCGAGGCGTTGACTTTACTTTTGCTCCGTCGGAACCTGTTATGTTGTTGAACTGCTTGTACTGAGTTGTCGGATGACGCGATCATTGCTTTAGCCTCCGCTGTAGCAGTTTCAATTTGCCGGGCGACAGTCACGGCTCTCTTAAGGTCAAGTGGCACTTCCAGCAGCAGCCGTTCTCTGATGCGAGCTGAATTAGTCTTTTCGACCAGCTGATCGCGTATCATCTCGTCCTCCATCGCGCCGAATTCGCAGGTGGCAGCCAGTTCACGTAGTGCAGCAACATACTGGTCTGTAGTCTCGCCCGCGCGTTGGCTCCGTTGGCGGAAGCGGTAACGTTCAGCAACCACATTAACTTTAGGGACAAAAAAATCCCGTATTGCACTCAAAGCAGAAGCGTACGTATCGTCTCCCTGATCACTCACGTTCAGGGTGTAGAACAATCTTTGACCCTCGGCTCCCAGGCAGTGTATCAGAAGAGCGCGCTTCCTAGCATTAGGCAGCTCCTCGCCCACGGCCAGCAAGAAATTGTCGAAAGTTTTGATCCACGCTGTGAATGGAATCGGTGGTTCACCCGGTGTTTGCAGGAACGGGGCAGGTTGGCTCAGACTCAAAGCCATCCTCGTCGCCAATATGTTGAGTGTATCAATAAAAGCAAATGCACTTCGTGTCGAACTCAGTGTAACCTTCTTTATTCACCACACATGTACTACTCTCCTTCCTTTTTTCCTCTTCACCCTAACTTACCTTTGAGAGCTCCCTCTAGAGGCTTACTCAGAACACCACAGTATCTTTATTCTATTGTATTTATTTATGCTGTTGCTTGTAGTTAAATAGATTATTCTTATTTTCTTTATTTTTATTTGACACTGACAGTATAGTTTTTCCCTAAACATACCGAACCATACCGAAACCATGACTCTAATACCGTGATACAAACCGAACCGTGAAAAAGTTGAACCGTGCCACCCCTAATATATATATATATATATATATATATATATATATATATATATACAGTGCCGATCCTAGACTTCTGGGGGCCCTATGCAAAACTGGGGGGGGGAGGGGGGGTCACTCCATCTCGAACTGTGCTCAAGGAAAGCGCTTGAGAAACAGCGTCTCTTCCGCGGTTACAAGATTTGACTGATTTTTGCATAGAAAGGGCGACAGCGCACCGCATTAAAAGAAATGAACATTCATGTTTTCATAACTGCTGGCCAAATTCAAAAATGAAACTAAAATTAAATCATCTTTGAGAGCAAGGGGGCCCCCTGATGTTTCGGGGGCCCTACGCAGCTTGCGTACTTTACGTATAGGGAGGATCGGCTCTGTATATATATATATATATATATATATATATATATATATATATTATTATTTTTTTTTATTTTTTTTTTTTTTGTAGAGATATGCCTAAAATATAGTATTTTAGATATTTCATTTTGTTTATTTATTCCTAATAATTTATTATGGTTTATTTTTAATTATTCTTTTTATATGTGTGTATATATATATATATATATATTGATTACTGATTAAACCCTCACCTGTTTCCGATAACCCGGACACTATAAAGGTTGCACTCACTCACATACAGGTTGCTCAGTATTGATTAGCCTAGCTGCCATACCAAGCACTTCCTAGTATCCTGTTTCCTAGTCTTGTTGCTTGCCTTGTTGTTCTGACCTTAGCCTGTTTATCACGCCTTTGATCGTTTGCTGCCTGCCTTGATCTATTGCCTGTGTTGGATTATTCTCTTGCCTTGCTCTCTGGACACTGTTTGCTGGTGTATGACCTTTGGCTGTCTGACTATGCTCATTGTCTGAATAAAAGGCTGCAATTAGATCCGACCTTGCCTACATGACCCTCATTGTTACATTTACATATATATACATATACACACACATACATACACACACACACACACACACACACATACACTATATTGCCAAAAGTATTGGCTCACCTCCTTCTAATGAACAGGTTTGACTACTTTAGTAAATTCTATGAGAACAAATCTTAATGTTAAAGCATATAATGATATTCTAGGAAATTGTGTGCTTGTAATGTTATAGCAACAGTTTGGACAGGACCCTTTTCTATTCTAACATGACAATGCCTCTGTGTATAAGGCAAGGTTCAAAAAGAAAATGATTGATTCAGTCAGTGTGGAAGAACTTGACTGGTCTGCATAAAACCAAGTCCTAATCCCAGTTTAACACCTCTGGTATGACTGTAAATGCAGGCCTTGAGCCAAAAACTCAAATGACTTGCCAACAAATGACTTGTACATAACTATATAGACAAAAGTATTGGGACACTCCCTTCTTTAGAACAGAAAAATGCACTTCCAAATCTGTGGGAACGATGGGAACATAATTCATGTATTTAAAAATTGTATTTCCGTCTCGGTTGCAACAGTTTTGGAAGTGTCTAAAATGACTGTACCCATATGTACAAGTCATTGGTGTTTGATAATAAGTTTTTGGCTCAAGGTCTGCATTTATAGTCACACCAGAGGTGTTAAACTGGGATTAGGACTTGGTTTTATGGTGACCAGTGAAGTTCTTCCACACTGACTGAATCAATCATTTTCTTTTGAACCTTGCCTTATACACAGAGGTACTTTGACACATTAGAATAGAAAAGGGTCCTGTCCAAACTTTTTCTATAAAATTAAAAGCGCACAATTCCCTAGAATATCATTATATGCTTAAACATTAAGATTTATACTCATGGAAATTACTAAAGTAGTCAAACCTGTTCATTAGAAGGGGGCGACCCTATATATATATATATATATATATATATATAACATTTATTTTTGTTTATTCTTTTTGTTTTTGTTTTTCTTCTTCTTTTTTTGTATTCTTGACAGGTTTTTATGAGATTCACCTAAAGGCACCCCTGAGATGGCATTATAGCCTCATCTTGGTGTGAATCATCATCACTCATTTAATAAACTTATACAGTATGAAATGTGATGATTAAAGATAATTAACCACTTGTTGTCTCCGTGCACATTAGATCAGTGAAGCACAGTTCTAAAAGTGATATGAGGAAATTTATTAACAGAATCCAGTAGGATATTGTTTGATACAGACAGACACATTAATGACCCCAGAGGGGCAATTTAATATTGCACATTCCCTCACCAGAAATCAAACCCAGACCAGTGATACCCAGACTGGTGCTAGTGAGAGCACCAAACCCACACCACCAGGAATGCCATGTATGTATTGTGCATCTATGAATGTGCTACACACCCCTTATTAAAAAAAATAAACACAGGTCATACAAGTCATGTCAGAATGTACATGCAGTCTTGATGTATATCTTCTGTATTATTTCCTCTTCTTCAATGTATTATTTTACTATTGGACATTGTACTGTCATGAATTCAGTGTGAGCAGTGGAAGCTGTTTCCATATCTAGAAGACTGCTTGATCGCTATAGAATTGAACAGAGCTTATTTTATTCGCAATGTATAAATCAGGAATGATGTCCATCTTATCTAAAGCACACTGGCCTTGCACATTTCCACATGCTTTCATGAAACATACTGCGCTAGTCAGTCTGGCACCTACAAATGTTCTCTCCAGTCTGACCACTTACCAGACAAACAAACAGTCTGAGATGAAAAACATAAGCTTACATAACGCATTTCTTCAGCGACCTACAAAAGAGCAGCGTTGCATAAGTAAAAAAAAAAAAAAAAAAATCCTGATCTGCAGTAATGCAATTGTTTGGTGACAGTAAGACATTACTCTTGTGCTCACTTTGCAGGCTTGTGTTCCTCTGCGTTCCTTCTTCAAATCTGCAGTCTGTCAGGATTTCCAAACGCCAGAGAGGCTAAAAGGTGGAAAAAGAAAACAAATGCATCCATTTAGGGGCACAATTGAAATGTGTATAATGCATCTTGAAAGTCACTCATGAATAATTGGTAAAGCACAGGCTGGAAGAGAAACACGGCAAAGGTGATGTGAGGTCAGCTTAGGGAATTTCCCTGGCTTCCTTGAGCACAAGTTACTTTATAATAAAATGAAAAAGGCCAAAACATAATAATAATAATAATAATAATAAAGTCCACAGTTTAAGCTAACATAGCACAGTTCATTTATATTCAAGTGGCATGCTTCATTAATCAGATCACTGTTCTCCCAATTACAAGATACCACATCTTTAAAAAAAAAAAAAAAAAAAAGATATAAAATGTATTTATTGCATATGAAATGTGATCTGGACTTCTTCTCAACAGGTTTTGCGAAATGCACCAAAAGACACCCTGAGATGGTATTATAGCCTATATTTACTTTTTTATTATTATTTTATTTTTATTACGTGATTCTTTCCTATTTTCGTTTTTTTTTTTTTGTCCTTTTTTTAATTATTTATTTATTATATTGCTATTTTATTGTGTGAAATCAACCAAAAAGACATCCTTGAGATGGCATTATTGACTTATTTGTTTTTATTATATTATTTTATTATTTAGTACATAATTATTTTATTTATTTATTTACAACAATTTGCAAACCGGAATAACAAGAAGATATCGCATATCAATTCAACTTTCCCCCAACCTCCCTTCTCCGGCGGTCTCTTTAAAATGGGGTACCTAATGGATAGAAAAGTTAACAGAAAACCAAAGCCACAGGAATCATAAAACCTAAATTCCAGCAATCAAGAATGCAAAAGAAAAAAAAAATACAGCATTAAGGCATTCATTCTGAGTCCTGATCGTTGTTTTGTGCAATATACTCTGAGATCTTCTCAGCCGCTATAGTCCAGGGCCCGTATTCTTAAAGATTCTAAGAATCCTTTTAGAGAGCTCCTAATTTAGCTTAAAAAATTCTAGCAAGGAGTCTTAGCTTAAAAGTGATTCAGGATCAATCTGAGAGCAACTCTGAGCGAGGAAAAGACAAAAACTTTTATCTTAGTGAGGAGGCAGGGCTGACCCCGTTGCTAGCTATGACACAGTCTTTTGAAGACTGTGATTGGTTGGTTGTCCAAGAAGGAAATAAAAGAGAGCTTTTAAGAGTAGGGTTTATTATAAGCCTTCACTTTGAAATTACAGGCGTAATTTTTCCTGTTTTACCGTACTCTCTCACTCTCTCTCTCTCACACACACACATTATATGTATATATATTCTTTATTTTTTATTTACCATGCTGTCATACTTAACATATTTAATAGGAAATGAACAGCGACACAATAAGATTCTGAAAGTGCTGAAACAGACCCAAATCATCACTGCTGCATAGTTGCATTTTTCCAGTTGCCAAATATTTTAATGTAGTTAATGTAGTGATTACTTCCATTTGCTCTGGCATTTCTGTGCTGTGTCGGAGATGTTAGCGTGTCTCTAATAACATGATCCCTGCACGATCTAATGTGTAGCGTCTTATTACCTCACTGTCATGCATTGTGTGCAACACATTTCTTCTCCCTCTTCATGTTTCGTCCATTTTCTCCACTGCTTAAGAAACTCTTAAGCCTCTTAAAAGTCCTCGTCCGTACTCCTAACAATTTTGGACCTTAAGACTTCTTTTAAGGGTTAAGATGCTTTCTGAATTACTTTTTTCTTTACTAGGATCTTTTCTTTAAGTTTAAGAGGAAACACCCACATTTCTAAGAATTTTCTTAGAATTTTGTTACTAGGAGCAACCCTTAGCACTAAGATTTTTCATGAATACGGGCCCTGATCTTTAATGAAATTTGTGCCAAGTTCACCCGAGCCGTGGATATTTCAAGCATTATAATGTCCCGAAATTGTATCAACCACTTGTACATATCCAGAGTATGTGGTGGAAGCCAGTGTTGCGTTAACAGTTTTTTTTGCAGATGTTAAGCCGGCCAGCCAAACAGAATTTTGATAATTATTTTAAAATTATTATTTATTTTTAATTTTTTTATTACATATATTATTATTACTACTACTAATACTACTACTACTACTGTGAAATGGTGATCTGGACATATTCTTGGCACGTTTCATGAAATTCACCAAAAGACACCCCTGAGATATTATTGTAGCCTATATTGATAGATATAGATATATATAGATATATATAGATATATAGATATATATATATATTTTATTACATAATTATTTTACTCTCTCTCTCTCTCTCTCTCTCTCTCTATATATATATATATATATATATTTATTATTATTACTGAAAGGAGACAAAGGCAATGTGAGGTCAGGTTTCTAGAGCACTTAAGTTGCAAGCTATTGTTAAGTTGCAAGCTAAAAGAAAAAAACAATTAAAAGTGCACAGTTTAACACTGCACAGTGAATTTATATTCAAGTGACATGCTTCATGAATCAGGTCAGTGTTCTTCTCCCAATTACAAGATAAGCAGTGGTAGCATGTCTTTGATAAAGGACCCTTCATTACCGGTTCCAGCGGCCTCTGTTCTGTGTTGTATTAAAACTCCAGCAGTCAGTGTTAGACCCCTGATGCTTAAAGCAGCGCAGCGGTGCTCACACAGGAATATAAATGATGAGAATCTGGGCTGAATGGAGATCCAGGTCACACCGTCTGAATTTAGGCACATCAAGGGCACAGTCTGTTTCAGGCAACTCTCTTTCTTACCATTCACTTTGAATATGTTAGGTTAATGAAAGAGAGTGTGAGAGAGAGGCAGTGAAATGATGGCTCTGTCCCAAACACTGAGCTGCCTATCAATACATCATAGATACACTCCAATCAATCCCAGAATGCACTGTGACTAACTCAAAACATCCAGCTAGAAATGTTAACCCAGATTTACATCGGACAGTACAAGAACTGATCAGTCTGCAAAAGTAAATATATGTCCTTAAAACCAAACAAAAACAGTTATTAATGGTAACATTTTACAATAAGGTTTCATTTGTTAACATTAGTTAAATGTAGGATAGGTGATTTCAAAAAGCCTAGCCATAGAAAGCTAGCTTTGAAAGCATAAGATCCCACACTTGCTGCAAATTACTCTCCAACGCCTTAACCTTAATATTATCAAGAACTCCACAACAATATACAAAATTATTAACATTATGCTAAATAAAAATGCAGAAATTTATTCAAAATAATTTTGTAAAAATCAGCAGGACGCTAGTAAATATAGTTTAATTGTCTATTATATTGTATTTAATTTTTAGATTTTTTTTTTCTTTTTACTTGTCACTTTATTTTTATTATTATTATTAATGTTTTTCATTTATTTTTTCCCCACAATAAAAACTCCAAAAAGGACAAAACAACTCCATAGATCATCAAAAGTGATAATACGTGCACTGCATTCTTTCTATAGGTTTGTGTGAAGTATTTTTGCTATATACTGTGTAATACAGTACAGCAGTTCACAGTAGAATATTTTTATGTAGGCCATATACCGTAGTAAAGAACCAAAAAAAGCTTGGGAAGAGACTTAAAATGGGTGCCCTAATTATGTCACATTCTGTTTCCTAAAAAAAAAAGTTTAAATTAAGATATAGGTACAGCTTAATATAAGTTATTTAACAAAAAGCGCATTCTGAAATAGGCCTATAGGTCATTTCATTCCAGCGATTACATGTAAAATACCACAGCATACACAGCATAATAAAATACAGATACAATGTCCTCTCAACAGTTGGGCTGCGTCATCATCAATTTTGCGGTTTCCTTTTTTTATTTGTGCATCAAAGGTGACGGGGAAGTGTGAAAGAAATATGCAGCCCACTTTGCATACAAATAAAAAGGCAAAGACAACAAATAATGCATGAGAACGTAATACTGAAAAGAATGGACAAACAGCGACGGAGCAAATGAAAACACAAATAGGTGGCTCAGTTGACTTTGGCTGCATGATGCATTAGCATTATGAAGAGATGCAAGCTAAAGTACAGCAGTGAAAATCATCCGCTTTCAGAAGAAAAAAAAACTGTCACTGGGCCGGTGCCTTTTCAAAATGTACTAATATGTACTTTTAAAGCACTAATATGTAGCTTTAAGGTACTTATATGTAACATTTAAGGGTAAATAAGGTACAAAGGTGTACTTTTAGGGCTGCAAAATTGATTAATCGTGTCCAAAATAAAAGCTTTTTTTTTTTCTTTTTTTTTAATATATACATGTTTGTGTGTGTATTTATATACAAATATAGACAGTACACACACATATATTATGTAAAAACACACTTTTATTTTGGACGTGATTAATCAATTTTACAGCCCTACTTCAGATACTGTCTCAGTGACAACTTTGTACTTTTTTTCTGAGGGGACATTTACGTGACCACATTTTCAACTAAAATGGAAACCTTTGCATTTGGACGTTCATTTATTCAACAATGGTGTTTTGGAGGCCTGAAAATGCAAGCTTTTGAAAACTGGTTTCAAACTGCAAGTTTTTTTTAAATAATGACACTATCATCTCTGTGTAAATGATAAAAACATGATTTCTTTGCATGCATATTATTCGTTCAGTCAGTAGGAATGCGTATGTGTGCAGACGTGTAGTGTTTCTTTACAAAAAGACATCGCCAACTACTGGCCTGGCATGAATAGTGGCCTGGCAGTTTTAGTTGTTTAGTTGTTTAGTTGTTGCGGATCCGTGTGAACAGAGATCATTTTGACAACGTCTTCCGTATGCGAAACTTTTCAAAAATGCAAAGGAGTGGCTTCATTGTCTCTGATAATAAAGTCTATTTTCCGGCATCAAAACCCCAAGACTTCGAGAGTGATTCTTCACAGCATCGGCGGAAGCCACCACAGCAGCAGCTATTTGCTAAGTGTAAATAGCAATAGATGCTATTTACACTATGTGAAAATAGCAGTTTTCTTAGCGCTATGCCATTTACACGAAATGCAAATAGCTATAGATTCTATTTACACTATAATAAAATAGCAGGATTTTCTGCTATCTATACTACTTATTGCAAATCACAATTATCTGCACCTCAGTATTGTAGTACATTATAAAACAGTATGCAATAATAATGTATTGAGTGTAAATTATAATTTTAATTCAAATTACTAAATGGATGCCACCTTATTGGGACAATAAAGCCCTCCCTACACCAACACTAACCCTACCTGATACGTTATTTTCAACTTTTCAATTTTTTCTTAATTTTTATTAAAAATAAATGCCTTTCCGATGTGATCTGAGATTTGAAAAGGGATTTTAAAAAAGTCCATGCCACTGGAAACTTTGTTAGATGATCGTCTTTTGTAGTGTTGGCTGTTTGTACAGTACTTAGTGTAAATAGACACTCCTATAAAAATTTGGCACTAACTCAACTAACCTTTTATGAATGATTTGAAAATTAGCTTGAACTTCACAAAAAGTATATCAGGCTTCTTTCTAATTAAGCTCTTATATTTCCAGTCCAGCTCCTGACTTGTGAAAGCAGCAGGTGGCCGTGAACACAACAAGTGCTACAATGAAAACTCCTGCCAAAACTCCTGCTAATGACGCACGTCTGCATGGAAGATTGATTGGTTCCTAAAACAAAGATACAGAGTGACATATGAGACGATGACCGTCTGGTCTCACACTGCTGGACCTTCTGCTGCTGACTGACAACCACACTGTTTTAGTACCTCAGATTTATGCTTTCTGTGCTTCTAATGTATCTACTGTACTTGTGTTTTCTTGACCAACCTCTTCTGTCATCATCTTTGATGATGTGTCTACCCAAATCAGCTGATGCTGTACAGTTTCCATCTCATTTCAGCCTATCGATAATTAAGCAACCATAATTTACTTGTTCTGGTCTGTACAGTTGCAATTAATATCTGTAATGAGTTGGTGATTAGAATTGGCCTCTCTAATTAACCTGATCGTCTGGAGGGGATTATCTCCATATGCAATAACCAGCAGACGAGTCCTATAGCACTGATTAGGAGCTGGATCTAGGCGCTGAGATAAGAAGAATTAGAATAAGAAGTTCCCTTAATGAAGCACGAAGCAACAGACTCATTTTCTCAATTAACAAAATACCCCAAAGCCAAAAGAATAGAATAAATTTACACGTCTCCAATTTCAAGAAAAAAAAAATTGTTGCTACCTAAAAGAAGCTGTCAGAATGTTCTTAAAGATGCAGAAAACGTCTTAAATGTGTTAAAATCTTGTTCCTCATAAAATGTGTTTGACAGTAAAGTGTTCAACTATTTGTTGTTATTATATTTTCTGACATAGTATTATAATAAAGTTGAAAGGGAAAAGTGTATTTAAAAAGCATACAATAAATACAACAATAAAGGTATTCAAATCATTCTAAAAGTTAGTTTGGCATATACAGTGCATTTTTTTTTACGTTTTGTTATATTGCAGCCTTACGTTAAACCGCTTTAAAAAAACAAAAATTCCCACAACAATCTACACTCCACACACCATAATGTCAAAGCAAATAACAGGTTTTTAACATCTTTGCAAACATAAATATTCCACTGCTTAAGTATTAAAACCCTTATCTGGGACAGTTGAAATTTTGCTCAGGAGCATTCATATTGCTTGTAGATGTTACTACATTTTGAGTGAAGTTAACCTGTGTCAAATTCAGTTGAATGGGTATGATTTGGAATGGCACACACTTCTTAATAAAAGGTCTAACAGCTGAAAATGATTATTCAGAGCAAAAACCAAGCCCTGAGGTCAAAAGAACTGCCTGTAGAGCTCAGAAACAGGTTTACGTCAAGCCACACATCTGGGGAAGAATTCAGAAAAAATTCTGCTGCACTGAAGGTTCACAGAATCATGTAGCCTTCATTATCCATAATGGAAGACGTTTGAAACAACTAGGACTCTTCTTAGAGCTGGCCTCCTGGCCAAACTGAGCAACTGATGGAGAAGGGCCTGGTGACCAAGAAGCTGATGGTCACTCTAGTTGAGATCCATGATCACATATGCAGATGCGAGAAACCTACAGAAGGACAAACATCACTGCAACACTCCACTGATATGGGCTTTATGGCGATGTGGCCAGACTCAATCTTCTTCTCAGTGAAGACACAAAAACCCACTTGGAATTTGCAAACAAGCACCTAAAGGACCCTCAGACTCTGAGAAACAAGATTCTCCGGTCTGATGAACCTCAATACTAAGCATCATGTTTGAAGGATTGAACCCAATCAAATATTTCTGGCGAAACCTGAAAATGTGCATCTGCCCCCATCCAACCTGACAGAACTTGAGAGGTGAACAGGTGAGGTGAAGAATGGCAGATAACTGCCAAATGCTGATGAGCAAAGCTTGTCGCATCAAACAAAAAAGACTTGAGGCTATAAAGGTGCTTCAGCTAAGTACTGAGTTAAGGGTTTGAATACTTATGCAACATACTTATTTCAGATTTTTTTATTTTTCATAAATTTACAAAGTTGTGACAGTTCTGTTTTTGCTTTGTCATTATGGTGTATGGAGTGTAGATTGATGTGGGGGAAAAAAGTAATTTAAAGCAGTTTAACATAAAACTGCAACATAACAAAACTTGAAAAAAATGAAGGGGTTTGAATACTTCTGCAAGGCACTGTATATAATAAAATAATGCAAATAATAATTATAATAATAGGTTATGTGCAACTGATGTTCATTAGCAACAGCCAGTGTTCCCATTCATCTCAATGCCAGTGCATGAATGCCCTCTGAGAAGTAGCTGCCTACACCACGGCAAAGGAAATAACATTTTATATCAGTTGGCAATATGTGTCAGTCTGTACTGAGTGTGATTCAATAAAAAGGCCACGTACTGTGAAATAATGGCAAGAATCATCAGCTTGGGAGCTGCATGCTAACATACAACATACATTGTGACCAATGGTCTGTTTCACGAACAAATTTTTTTTAAGAGTCAGTTCATTTTAGTGAATCAAAAACATAATGTGACCAGTGTGGTCCGGACCAGTGTGGTCCGAATCCCAAAACAAGTGACTCCTATGACCAGTTCATTTAAGTGAACCTAAAGCATACAGCATGACCAGTGCAGGCGAATTCAGGATCGAGTGACCAGTGTGATCCAAATCACAAACAAATGACCGGTTAATTTTAGTGAATCAAAAACATATCCCTGCTGAAAAAAACAATAGAAACCATCACAGAATTTGTAATGGTTTTACTGGTTATAATGGGAATTGTATTTTTTTCCATCAGTGATGTAACAACTGCGGGCGAATTCACGAACAAATGATTCCTAACTACACACGATGCGTCTCCGCGACACACGATAAAAGGTATCTTTTCCATTTTAATCAGAGGTTTTGCCCTAACTCGCCACGACGGCGACACATGAAATTTCTATTTTAGAAAAGGTTTCTATCTCTGTGTCCTAACAACCACACGACACGGCAAGAAGCCAGCGACAAACAATTTGGCTGTCCACCCCAGACGTGACACGACAATGTGACGCAACAGAATCAATCAAATATCACAGCCAATCAAAAGCGTGTGTGGGCGGGCTCTCTCTGGAAGTGCAGTGCACTTGCAATGAAATGGATAAGTTTATAATCTAATTCATCAATATTAAACCTTTTTAGCATTATCAAATGTACATACTGAGTGACTGATACCATCTTTATTATGGAATACACTTGTTGGTTCGCATAAAAGGTTTGATATTTATGAATTAGATTATAAACGTATCCATTTTGTTGTGAGTACAGTGCGCTTCCAGAGAGAGCCCGCCCACACAAGCTTTTGATTGGCTGTGATATTTGATTGATTCTGTTGCATCGCGTTGTTGCGTCGCGTCTGGTGTGGACAACCAAATTGTTTGTCGCTGAAATCGTCGCGTTGCGTGTAGTTAGGACACTGTGTTACGAATCAGTTCTATTTAGTGAAACGAAACAAATCGCACTAGCAGCATAATTTAATTCCCATAAGACTGACTTTATGAGTCGGGTCGTTCTTGTAACATATGTTTATTAAAGTGACCTTTTTGATAGTCTGACAAATCCCTCACTGAACAGAGAGGATAATGAATCAACATTTGACATCGCTGACAGACCTGCAAGTTATCGTTATTTTCAGTGAGGTTCGGGTGTAGGCCTACCTTAACCAGCAGGACTAGGCAGGGGTGTCACAGCCATTTTAAAAGTGGGGGGGGGCAGCTATCAGGTGATATGACCCTCAAAGGCAGGATAATGAATTAAAGTACTAAAATATGATAAAGTATAAGATAAAATAAGATAAGATAAGATAAGATAAATAGTTATGACTCATTTATCCAAAGCGACAAGTAGGGGAGCATTTAACACACACTGGATCCTGCGCAACGTGACGAGGTTTTTAACGGGTTCTATTGTCTTTTGTCGCGTCGCATGATTGCATTGCATCCAGTGTAGACGCGGCATTACAGTAGGTTAAATCATAACATGGAAATTTGATCGCATGATTCATGTCATCGCAACATAACACATACTTACAGTGTATGTTTGAAAAAAGGAAGTAATTGTCCTCTGCTTTTTTCTGGGGTGCATTTTACCCCAGACTGACAAAGAGTGAAGAAGTGGATGAATTAAAGAAATTGCGAGAGCAACAAGAGATCTGAAGCTCATGGAAGACATGCACAAGAGATGATTCACCTTGTGATTGGCTGAATGTTAGTTCACTCAAATCTAAGTAAGAAATCAGAGAACACGGGCGGAAGTATTGGCAGTGGGTCAAAAATGTGCAAGGGACAGAATCACCCATTTCTAACAGTGCGGGGGACATGCCCACGTCCCCATACAACCCTGCACTCTCAGGTACAAAAGCTGCCATTGGAGCAGTAGTAGCCTAATATGTATGGGTATTAATATGCACATTTTAGGAGTAAATAAGGTGCAGAGGTGTACCTTTTAAAGGGTACTGCACCATTGACAGATTTTATACTTTTTTTTTCCTCAGCGCTCCCACTGTGGTAAATGAATCCTTTGCACACTTGATCACTTCTGAATGAAACATGATTCATCACTTAAAAGACACGTGCCATGTACAAAAGTGCAGAGAGAGCTCATCCCAGGCTTTTTAAAAAATTAGCAAAGATAACGACTTTCCATGTACCAGAAATCCTCTTCTTGGGAAAATAATAATAATAATAATATTATCCTAATGCTTGGACAGAGTTTGCTTTATCTCACTGTCTGTATTAGTGATTGGCAGATGCTGTGATATTCAGAATCCCCGCTGCTTTTTATTATTATTAGCTATTATTATTCGTTGTACATTTTTCCCCCTGGAGCTTTTAGTAGTCTGCGGGGAACATTCGTCCGGGTTTCTTTGTTAGACTGTCTGAGAGTCCATAATGATCTCCCACAGGACTAAACCGCTGCCTATTCCTTTACAACATGCTTTTGAGATTTCATTTATTTAATTGATTTTCATTTTTCTCTTGTTTTATTCAACGGGAATAAAATACGAGTCCGGTAGATGGGTTCTCATTCACATTCATTTCAATCATTTGAATAATCTGACCTACTGACACTGGAAAACCACAACATGTGGGTATTTACTGAAAGCATCCGTTCTCAATCGCAGTGCACGTGAACCGTTTCATTGAGATATTTTTATTACATTCTCAATAGGGACAGACCTTGGCTGCATGGTTTTGCATAAAGGGAAAGCTTCGGTCAAGGGCTTTTTTTGCAAACGTCTGCGGAAGGCCAGCAACAACAAGGCTAAAGGAAAACACAAGAATACATTTTTATTTACAGTTTACAACAGGACCACAACATCACATCAAGGTGAGGAAAGGCAAGGCATGCTGCCTTAGATACAGAGAATTTTTCTCTTCAGAAAACGAGGTTACCTTGTGAACCTCTGGGCAATGCTGGTTGGAAAATTACTTACGAAAACAAAATTGTGGACATATGTCAGAACTCTCTGGCCTTGAGATAAAAAAATCAATAGATGCT
>JAFVLL020003597.1:80495-95459 GCA_021397915.2 Tor tambroides | reverse complement strand
CACTACTGCTCAAAATTTGTAGTCAGTAAGATTTTTCTTTCTGAAAAAAAAAAAATAAAAAAATACTTCTATTCAGCAACGACGCATTAAATTAACCAAAAGTGACTAAAGACATTTGTTACAAAAAATTTCAGTTGCATACATGATTTCTATTCTAAGAATCCTGAAAAATGTATTAGTTTCCACAAAAATATTAAGCAGCACAACTGTTTTCAACATTGATAATAATAATAATAATAAACATTTTTGAACACCAAATCAGCATTTTTGAATGATTTCTGAAGAATCATGTGACACTGAAGACTGGAGAAATGGCTGCTGAAAACTCACAGGTATAAAATAACATTTTAAAATATATCAGAAAATAGTTACTTTAAATTGTAATAATATTTCAAAATATTACTGTATTACTGATAAAAAAAAATGTAGCCTTGGTGAGCATAAGTTATTTCTTTTAAAGAGTCTCCAAACCTTTGAATGGTAGTGAACATGGATTTGAAATCATGAACTGTACAGAGTTACGCAACCTCTGTTGTTAATAAACTAATCATCATTATTATTACTCAACATAAATAATAATAAATAAACACTGTCTATCTGATGACACTCACTGCTGCTGGCGGAGTCAGAGCTCTGTGAGCCTCTCTCACGGGAGTCCTTATCTGGGGCAATCTGGCGTGTGATGATGACATCAATAAAGTTTGCAGCAGTTATGGTGGTCTTCCCATGAGTACGTAGCTCCTCCTCCATGCGTGACTTGGTGGGTGGGGCTTTCTCTTTGCTCCCTGCAGCTCCTCCACCCTCTGCATACACTGGATGGGATGGTTTCCCACTAGGAAGTGACACGTCCCCATATGGTGACTGCACGGAACGGCGCTCCACCTCTTGCGACTCTTGTGCTGCCCGTCGTGATAACATCATTTCATCGTCCCGGGAGCTACTGTTATTATGCTTGCCCTCCTTGACTTTCGCAACATCCATCTGCGGGGCAGAGGCAGCAGCGTCCACCAGGGCGGCGAGGGCATCAGCTGCATTGTTGTATCGGTTGGCTTGAGCTGCAGCTGCTTGTGAGGGCATTTGCCTGGACAACCAAAACAGTCCGAAGTTTAATAGAGCGAAACTCATTTTAAAATCTATAAATCAAAAGGGATAGTTGACCCAAAAATGAAAACTGTCATCAATTACTCACATACATGTTGCTCTAAACACATGAGAATTTTGTTCATCTTTGGAACACAAATGAAGATGTAATGAAAGAGATTTCTGTCCCTCTATTGAAATTCCACGAAAACATTAATACTTCAGAATGTTCATAAAGTGGTTGCAAAACAATTACAAATGTATCAAATTGTTTAATCCAACTGTTTTGAATAGGTATGATCACTTTATGATGAACAGATTTAAATTCAGGCTTTTATTCACATGTAAACACTGATCAACACACATACATACAGCCCAACAAACATGGTAAACAGAAAGTCAACTGTACTTGCTTGGTTTTTGAGAACCAGTATCTTCACAATTGTTTTTTTTTGTTTTTGTTGGAACAATTTGAAGGTGAGTGAAATATGACATTTTTCATTTTTGGGTGATCTATCCCTTTAAAAGCCTCAATAAAATAGATAAATAAAAACATAAAATAAAGATGAATAAAATATAAAATAAATGGTTTATAATACAGTAAGCTAATATAAAGTTAAAGGGTTAGTTCACCCCAAAATGAAAATTCTGTCATTACTTACCCTCATGTCGTTTCAAACCCGTTCATCTTCGGAACACAAATTAAGATATTTCTGATGAAATCTGAGAGCTCTCTGATCCTCCCATAAACAGCAACGCAACCGTAATGTTCCCAGGTCCAGAAATGTAGAAAGGACATCGGTAAAACAGTCCATGTGACATCAGTGGCTCAACTTCAATTTCGCGAAGCTACGAGAATACTTAGTGTGCGCAAAGAAAACATAAACAGCATAATTTATTCAACAATTCTTCTCCCCCAAGTTACTGTCTTCCGTCATTTTGGAGAGTACCCAAGAGCGTAATCAACATAATCAGCGTTGTTTACGCTTAGGGGAAAGTGTGCGCATGCATCGTGATACCCTTCAAAATGGGGGAAGAAGGTAACTCGGGGGAGAAGAATTGTTGAATAAAGTCGTTATTTTTGTTTTCTTTGCGCACAAAAAGAATTCTGGTAGCTTTGCAAAATTGAAGTTGAGCCACTGATGTCACATGGACTGTTTTAACGATGTCCTTACTACGTTTCTGGACCTGGGAACATTACAGTTGTGTTGCGGTCTATGGTAGGGTCAAAGAGCTCTCAGATTTCATCAAAAATATCTTAATTTGTGTTCCAAAGATGAACAAAGGTCTTACGGGTTTGGAATGACATGAGGGCGAGTAATTAATGACAGAATTTTCATTTTGGGGTGAACTATCCCTTTAATATAATACAAATAAAGTTAATGTGTGCATTTAACTATTATTAAGAATAAAACTAATGAATTATTAGATTGCTGTCATAAATAGTGCATTGCTCACATGAGTGGTGTAATGACGCTCTTGGAGTTGGTGCCCTGGAAGATGCTCGGCCGCTGTTGGAGGACGCCCTCCTGTGATCTCACAGAGGGTGAAGTGGAACGCAGAAAACTACGGCTCCCTGGTCGGCCAGGTTGCTCAGAACCTGCAAAATAAACAGAGACATGTCCTGAGAATATTGCCATAAATATTGTTATATACTGAGAAGAATGGACCATTATTGGTGCCAAAATTTCCTTCGGTGTGTCAGTTAGTCCTACCTCCACGCATATATTCTATGGCTGCACGTTCCCGTTCTCTCTGATCTCTTTCTCGCTCCCGGTCTCTTTCCCTCTCCTTCTCTCTCTGACTCTCTCTCTCCCTCTCCACAATAGCTGCAGTGGCACTGTGATGGGCAGGATGTCCTGTGGGGAGTGAAGAAGAGGAAACACACAAAAACAAAAAGTGGATTTACAACCAAAAGGGCCCTTTACAAATTGCTGCACTTTGACAGGGCCAGCTGTGAGGCTGTTAGGAATAGCAGATGATAACATTGATGTGAAATTGTTGCACGGCTATGCAAACGTAAATGAATAACTCGGGCATTAATCCATTAACCAAGGCATTCTCTTTAATACACTTAGCATGTATTGTTACCCCTTTTCCACTGAAATGGTGCTGGTTCACACGGGAGGGGGGAATTGCAAAGCTCTCTATGACAAACAATGATGTAACTAACTATAGAACCAAAAACCTGCCCACAAACAAGCATGCTGCACCTTTGTCTTTGTTTACAAGTCTTATAAGAATATCAGTGTATATACAAGTTATTTTCAGTGTTTTTATGCAATCACAATCTGCTTTTGTTGCAACAGTCAGAAGTTACAACAAATAAAATTCAAACCAATCAATGGACACACAATATTTGTAAATAAAATCAATGTGTTACATACAACACAACATATAATGGGATGTTTGTGAACTGTGCATCACTGCATCAAGTATTTCACTGGTTAGAATCAAGCCATCTAGTTTTGTTGCATGCCAGCTTTGCCAGATGGAGAAACCTGAACTGACAAACAGATATAATCCTGCCCTTAAAGGTGCACTCCATTCAGAAGTTTGGTGCCACTTTAATACTTTTTATTGATTATGGAATTAATTGTGTTTTTGTGAAGAGTCATCTAAATGGTGAACAAGAGACTAATTAAACTTGAATTATTCTTAAAAGACAACAGGTATTTGTATGTATTGTATGCACTCCTGTACAAGTTTCAAACCACACAGCACATGGAATGATGCTAAAAAGATCAGCACAGAACCGGTGTTGTAGTATAACACAAAGGAGCCACAAAACACAGTTCTAAAAGCATATTCACACAAAGAGCAAATATATCTAGCAATATCATTTTTTTGTGATTCACTTGGCGTCATAATTCCCCTCTCAGTTTGAACAGATGTTTAGACAGTCAAGGTCTACTCACCTCCAGACCACCTGCACTCCCAAGACAAACTTTAAATATGACACTACTGAGCCAAGGCCAACGTTTGCCTTCACCCCAATATGATTTTTGAGATGCACACATAAGCGGCCAATAAAGGTTGGAGGGAAACAGAAAGGGCTAGAGAAGTACTTGCAGAAAATGGGGATTTTGGCACTTCAGTTGCTTTTTAAATTCCTACTAATATCCTACATCTTACATACATCTTACATACACCTTAGGCTACCAGCAGCTCTCTTCATTCTTTATAACTGTTAATATGCTCAATCTGATCCCTCAAAATGGTACTTTATGTCTGCCACCATAGCGGTGAAGAAAACAGCTGTAGTTAGTTTGAGGTGGAAGAAAGAGCCACGATTAAAACAGCAAAACTGATCTCAGAGCAGCAGCGAAGGGCGAGTTTCTAAAGCACCACCACCAGGACTGGAAGGGGAAGTTCAGGTGTTGGATAGGAGAGGAGGGGTGGGATCCTCACCTGGAGATACGTAGGCAGGGTTGAATGCCCTAGGAGGGAAAGGGGTCTGAGGTCCAGGGATGTAGGTGATGCGGTCCAGGGAGGGGGAAACTGTCCCCCCAGGGTGAGGTAACAGGATGGTAGGTGGCATCTGGGCTAGATCAATTATGCCTTTTACAGACAGAAGCAAAGGGCCAGAGGGTGAGCATCCACAACCAATCAGCTTCAACTTTAAAGAGCCAACACCCTCTACTGATCTTCTAGAAACATCTAATGACTAACAGACTACAAGAGGAATTTAAAAATTTGAAGTAGCTCATTAACAACATCTTATCAAGAGCTCAATTACTAAAAATAACAAGATACCAGGGCTGAAAGCTGGTTTCCACTAAGCAATGTTTTTTCCACTAAGCAAAGCAAAATCAGAACTAGAAATTTGGAGATGTAGACAGTAGTACCTGCTAAAGGTCTGAGGTCAAACTCCTTCAGATTGAAACTGCAGTATTACTATGAAAATTTCCATCATTTTTTTTTTTAACCCAAGTCAACATTTAACAGGTAACCTTGTTCCTGTAGATGTTACAATAGGGTGCAAAGTGAACGAACATAACCAGAAAAAGAAAAAAAATGTGGGCCTCTTAACAACAGATGGGTTTAGTGGACATCTAAGGAACAGCCCCAGCCCTGGATTTAACAATTGTTTTGAACTGAATAAATTTCACGTGCAATTAAATTTTGCTTGAGGGTCATTTGCTTCTGATGGTCTGGAAAAGGTTGCCACTAGTTCACACAAACACAATATCTACAGACTACATTCTTCCTTCGATACTTTCATCCACTTTCACAAACACACACACACACTCCTTACCTCTAGCTGGTGGGTATGGGATGGCAATGGACGGTTCACGTGGTGACAGTCCCCTCGTGACATCAGGACGCGGTATGACTTGCATCTGCTGCGAGGTGATGTAATCGTTCAGAATGGTTTGCCGAGTGTTTTCCATGGTGTACAGCTGGTAAGTGTTGGGGTAACCGGTCGGTGATGGTTGTCGTGGGAACATGTATGCTGCTGAGATGTACAGAGGACAACAAGGACGAGAGGTGAAAAGACAGCTGTTCTTGTCTTGACGTCAATGGTGAGGATTTGCCACAGTAGTGGAAAGTTGAGCAGGAAATGCTATTATCTAATGCATGAGAGCAGGTTGAAAAACCAAAACATGATGTTTACCAATGAGACAGGAATAGTGCATTTAAGAGAGAACCATTACTCAGAACATCAATCAATTTTGTGTGTGACGCATGAACTGTTTTTCCTGCATGCCTGTTTGTAGGAAGCATGGTTTCAGAACAGAACTAATTCATAATTCACTAATTTTCCACTCCTAAGCAAAGCGTAGCCACTACCCATGTGCTCTAAGCCCGATTTACAAAGATTTACAAAACAACTACTGTTTTTCTTTTCTAATATGTAAAAAAAAAATTGTTTTAAAATCATCAGGAAATAATACATTTACCCTAGCTAGTTTGTAAATGCATCTTATTGATATTATCGTGAATGATTCATCAAGTTTCATTTTTTAAACTTTTTTTAAAATTGAAATGCCTTAACGATTTTCCAATCATTTAATCCACTTAAATCCTGCCCCTTTCTTATAACTGACTACAAATGGATAGAACCAAGCTCTGTTTTTCTTTTTTTTTTTTTCTTTTTTTTTTTAATGTCATAATACAAAAGAAATTATCTGTTGGTAATTCTGTTGTATTGCAACTAAAAGTTTTATCTTCTTTCTTAACACTGCTTGCAGAAAAAAAGAAAAAGTTCTTAAAACGCTTTGAAGCATCTTAAAGATAGAATCACATTTGTCTTAAATCCCAAAAGGTAAGATGTTTAATGAATTTTGGGTTGTTTCAATATTAAGCATTACAATATATTATAACTACTACAATTTTTACAAAATGTAAAATATTTTTAAAATCACCTGTGAATTTATTCTGAAGAATAAAGTTAAATTTTTTTTTTTTTTTAAAGAACTACATTATTATGAACTTATTTAATCCTAAGAACTTTATTTGTTCTTAAGATTTTCATGAATCTGGCCCCTGCAAAGATTCCATAATGCCTTAAATTACCTGGGTCCAGGACTCTGTGGTGAAAAGCGAGGCTGGGGTCCAAGTGTGGTGGTAGGTGAGTCCGGTACACCTCTCCAGGTACCACAGGTCTATGGTGGGGGTCAAATGGGCTGTGAGAAGCAAGAGGTTCACCCCCGGACACAGGCGACTTGGCGGGAACACTGTCCCTCTGGGTTGGAGTCAGTGTGCTCTTCCTCTCATGAGAAGCTGGTTTACCTGTTGTTATACTTCCTATTTGAGGAAAAAAAAAAAAAAATCAGAACAATGACCTGTAAGGATCTAGTTAAGGATCAGTGTTTAATTGTTATAAGAACAACTGTCTGGGGACAATTAAGAGATAAAACGAGAAATGCCGCATTCATACCGTCTTGGCCTCGTAGCAAAGGTGATCCCCTGGATATGGAGCTGCCGGTGTATGTAGGGGTTCTGCGTGCATTGCTGTCCTCATACATGCCTGGACTGAGCTGAGATTTTCCCGCTTCTGTGTGTGTGGAGCGCAGGACAGATGTGGAGTTCACTACAGAGGTGTGCCGGACGCGTTCAGATGCCTTCGCATCCTCGTACTTTGCCCTCTCACGCTCATTTGCCTCGATGGCAGAGTGTGAGATCTTCACTGGGCTTGTGATCAGAGATTTAACATTGTGCTTAATGGCTGACGGGTTCACAGTACTGCTCTCATACTTCAGAGGAATACCCTGCAGAGACGCACACTATTAGGAGAAAATTAGGAGATGGAAATATAAACTATTCTCTGAAGGCATCTTTCATTTGACTGATCTGAATATGATTTGAAATACATTTCAGTATGGGAAAAAGTAACAACCTCAAATCAAGTACCTGAGTAATGGATCCTTCCAGAACAGGAGTTTTACGACTATCTTGAGTCTCCTTACGGGGAATCTCATGAATTGAGCGGCCCATCTCCTTTATGGTGTTCACCCCCTCGTAAGGTTTACCTTTCGTGATACCTCCCTCAAAAGAACGTATGGGTGGACTTTCCCTCTTGATCTGTTTACCGTACTTGGAGGCCTCATCATAGACTTCAGCAGAGGTTCTTGGTGTTCCTGAAATATTAAAGATTAAGCATGATGCAGAAATTTCCACACATTTTGTGAAAAATGAGTAATTATTAAAATTAAAATAGTATTTATAGTTTTCTCCTGTGTGTGGCTCTTTTAGCTGTCAGAAATCTTTTGCATTTAAAGCAAACGTGTAAGTAGGACCTGTATTATTATTTGAAATGATCTACAATCCTTTATACTAATACATGCTAATCAACTAGAGTCGAAAAAAAGCTAGTCTTTATCTATATACTTTTATAAAATAATTACATATTTTCGGAATGGAAGTAAGGAAGTGTGGTGGAAGCGTCCGCATTACCTTGCATGATGGATCCTGTAAGTATGGCTCGATCCTTAGACTCATGAGGGCTTTCTCTCGGCAATGCTCTGCTGATCAAACCTGACAGAAAAGGGGAAAAATGTCTTTAAAAAGGTTCTCTATTGGCAAACATACTCACTGGTTCAAATCTTTTGTGCTTTATTCTTCTCAGATAAAAAAAAACACACATATGACTAACCTTCATAAGGTGCCGTCTCACGTGTTGGGTGTCCACGGGACCCCTCCATGATGTCATATGTGCGCTTGAGATCGTGCCCCATTCGTGGGCTTCTTGTGCCCTCTCTAGGGTTCTTAATGGCTGTGGGAACATAAAGTGAGATATATTATTGCAATAAAATGAACTAAAAATATCAATAGAGCATGTCCAAAAAAAAAAACCCTGGTAAGCTCTGGCTGTGGTGCTCCATAAAAATAGAAACTGCTCTTGTTGCACAGCTAACAAACATGTCATTTAGCCCTTGAAAAGAAGCACTTCACCATCTGACTTCACTTGTGCCGGGAAGTATAGCAAAAAAAATTACCACTCTATAACTTTAATTTTAGCTTTTTGACAATATACGATATAAATAATAACACATAAAAAGCATATTAAAATCATTCGTTGTCACAAATATAACTTAAATATTCAGTATCACTGGGGTATACTGTGGTCACCAGCACACCAGACAGGAAGCAGTTCTGGCTCTGACCGTCAAAAGAGAGGATGTGTCCGCTTTTGCCTTCGTAGATAACGTGGGCTTTAGAATGAGCTTCAGCTCGGCTCTTCTCTGGGCCGCTCAGGTCCTCTGTGGCCAGTTTAGCAATAGTGCCTTTCAACAGATCCGCTGCTACATTGGACTGAGTCAGAGCAGGAGTGCCCTACAAAGACAAAGAGCGAGAATGAGAAATACTACACAAGTATAAATGAAAACTACTCAAACTAAGGCCTATAATAAGGATACCTGCGTAATAGAGCCTCCTCTGAAAGTCAAGCCCTCTGGGCCTTTTCCAGGTGGCCCTCTCATGTCCGGAATCTGTATGGGTCCTACTGGGAGCAGAGGAGAGGAAGAAAAACATTGTTTGGTTTGTTTAAATGTTAAGACTGCTTACTTTTGTGGATTAATTCTTGATTTTTATTAATTTAATTTAATTTTATATTTCAAGTAATTTGACCTCTGACAACTCCCTCATACTGAGCTCTGGATAAGAGACCCTCTGCCTGAGCATTCTGTCCACGTGGAGAACACTCCTCCTGCTTAATATATGACACTAAACACACACAAACACAATTAGGTGTTTAGATTACACATTTGATTGACCACATGAGGTATTCATTTTCTAAACATCACAGCAAAACAGCCACAAAAGCCACAGTTGAGTCTAGTTACGCTGAGCTTGATGGCAGGATAAAGATATGTTTATACTCTCAAATCTCTCTTTCTCACCAGGTTTGGCAGGGTCCTGCTGTCTTGGTAAACCAAGTGAGATCGACCCTCCTGTGGTCTTGACGACCTCCGGCACATACACAGCGTGCGTTTGAGAAGGAAGGTACGTTCCTGGCGTTCCCTGCAGGGAAGACACGAATCAGAGTAGAATACCAGGAAAACCCCTGATCCCCTGCCTTGATCCCATTACATGTAGGAAGTATTTAAACTTAGCAAAAGCACCACGGTCTTAAATAACAATCAACAGCATTTCTCTTACCTGTGAAATAGAACCTCCCTGAATGAAGGAGGGCTTGTCGGTGGGTTTGGAGGTGGGAATGAGGGGTGGAGGAGAAGGAATGTTGGCTGGCCTGTGACGGGAAAACGTCATGCGAACATCTGAAAGATTCTGAACCGCCTGGTTTAGTGCCGGCTGAAGAACTGTGGGAATAAAAGGATAAGAGGCAGAAGGGATGAAAAGAGGCGGGCAAATAGGATCACCCTTCATCCGTGCACAGTTGACAAAAGTCTTTCCCTCTAAAGCCCAAAGTATACTTTGGTTTTTTTATGTGTACGCTACGGAATGCATACAGTGCTAGTGCCGTAAATTTCACTGTCATATGCATACTGTAACCGCACTTTTTCTTCTATCCGTGCATACTCTGTATGCTCAGCTTGCACCTGTGCCTTGAATTGTTTTGCACTAATTAGCTTGTACACAAATTAGCAACACTGGGCCAGCCTGCAGTTTCACAGTCAAAAAAGAACAACAAACTACTCCAGACCCCAACAATGACAGACAGACTACTACATTAGCATTACTAAAAACATCACTGTTTAGTTGTAGTAACAGTTTTATATTTGGGGAACAGTTCATCTATAACAGTTCATTCAGGGGAACAGTATATTTATAACAGTTCTATTACAGGAAGCTATTAAGATTTTAATTTTTAATGTAGATGTGGCTGTCACAAGCTGACAAATGCGGATTTTCCAGTTTTAGCGGAAATTACATACAAAATAATGTATTTAAGGGCACTTCACTGGTACTTTAAGATTTATTATACTAATAAACAGTTCTGTTTCTGACTTCTGATTGATCAATACATTGTTAAAAAGCATGCAAAAATCCACAACACCGTAACAGCTATGACATCTGTAACACTGCAGATCTCTCATATCGTATCATTACGTTTGTTGCATAGCAAACTTCTGTTATGTCAGTGGCTGTATCTGGAAAGATGCCACTTGATGAATTTTCTTAACAGAATAAAAAAAAAGGAGGATAAAAATTTTTAAATCAACAAGTCACTTAAAGGCTGCGCTATACTCTGAACTGCATTGAGCGTCATGCCTCACAACGACATTTAGTCGTGACTATTCACACTACAGAATGACCGATCTTCCCTTATTGATTAAATGTAGACTCAAGGTCAAATTTACTTCTCAGCACTTCTCACCAAACCTACCCAACTTCTGCAGGACCTGCAAATGACCTTTCACAAAACTGACCAGCTTATAAAACCTAGACCAAAAAAAACACAAAAAATATGACACATGCAAAATAAAGAACTAGTTTAAAGAAAGCTCACCTAAATGGAGAGAGCCTCAAATGAAACCCTGTGAATAAAGCCTGACAAAGAAACACAGACTTGAGTCTAATCTGAAGCTCTTAGCATGGGAGGAATGAAGCCTTCCTTCACCGCTGCTCACCCATGACTCATAGCCCTACTAAAAGCACTTTTTCCCTTTTCAGACAGCCCAGCCTCTCACTCATCTCTTTTGAAATATTGAGTCGTGAACCCTCTTGTCTCCTGCGGTGTAAAAAGCCCAGAGTCTAGAGATGAGATAAGGTGGTCTCTGTGGTTCTTTAGTGCAGGGTGTGATGTTCTCTTAATGTAATCGCTTATCTGTTGTAATCACGTGTTTCAGGATGATTCTTAGGCACAAATAAAAACAATACAGATCGTACAGTACAGACGTCAGTAGAACTACATTGTTCAAGCATGGTTCAACCTCATTCAGAGATACTATATAAAGGCTGTATAAACGCTGGCCATGTGATTTACTGGGGAATGCAGAGGAGAAGGTATAGATTACAAACATAATCCCTCCTGCTATGCTTTTGTCATATTCGTTCAAGGTTTTAGTTTAGTGAATACCAGTGATCTTTTAAGATTCTCAAAACCAGTTTAATATCACTGCAAAAACTCAAAGAATTTAGGAAAGAAATACTCTACCGTTCAAAAGTTTGTGGTCAGAAAAGAAAAAGAAATTAATTCTTTTATTCAACAAGGATGCATTAAATTGATCAAAAGTGACAGTAAAGACATTTACAATGTTACAAAACAATTCTGCTTTAAATAAATGCTGTTCTTTTTAACTTTCATCAAATAATCCTGAAAAAACATATCATGGTTTCCACAAAAATACGCAGCAGCACAACATTATCATTTTTACCGTATGCATATGGTGAGTAGGGCTGTCACAATTCCTTGATTAAATTAGAGTACTCAATTATTAAAAATCCTGATTGTATTCTGCCCGTGTCAATTAAGTGGTGGATTCCACAAACGAAGTTAGAACACAAACTGTTTACATGTGTGGAGTTGCTTATTACATTCATTTGGGAAAAATGTGCACCATTCTATAAGATTTATAAGGTAAATCATTTATAAACCTACACCAACATCATTATCTTTCTAAATATGCAAACTGTTCATCACAACTTCAAATGAAAAGTTTAATCCCTTGCTTTGAGTTTGCATGTTTTGATGTCCACATGGTCTTGTTCAAGAAATGACAGTGGCTGTAGCATTTCTATCATAAAGTAGTGGCCAATATTTAAGTTTCAGTGGACATTTGAAGTAATATTGTTTAGTAAATAAACAATGATTAGATTGCACTGTAAAGTGTAAGAACAATCGTCAGGCCATTGGCATCCTCTGCAGGCATTTGATATAATACATAGTGTACCTAAGTTATGATTATATTGTTTTATTACATTAAGTATTTTAACGGTTTTGTTTAATAAAACCATATTATTACTTCGTTTTGATATTTTATTTGAATTTTTATTATTATTACATATGCATTTTTAAAGTCATTTTAAAGTCAATTGTTCTCATAGGTCTATTTTTATTACCACAAAAATTACTCAATGAATCGTCAGAATAATCGACCAATTACTCAATTACCAAAATAATTGTTAGTGGCAGCCCTAATAGTGAGCATAAGAATTTTCAAAAACAATATATCTTACTGACCCTTAAATGTTTGAATGATTATGATTGCATGATAATGTTTTTAAACATTTAATTTAGACTTAAAGCTGTAGCAATAATAATAATAATAATAATAATAATAATTATTATTATTATTATTATTATATTCAGGTTGTTTCCTATTCTACACTATCAAAGTGTGCTATCCCTAGTGTGTTCTGAACATCCAAGTAAGGTAATTCCTTGTCAATCACAGCTGCTGCATCATCAGTAGTAGTCATATTATCGATGTTGCATGCATGTAGGACACAGAGGGAAAGTTTTGTTGACCAGGTCAATAATGCAAACATCATTCCACTCAATCTGGGTCCTCACAGCAGAGGTCACCAAAGACCAAAAGTCTCATGCCAAAGTTCATTATGAAACATGATCATCACAAAACAAATAAACCTACAGGAGTGACAGTCCAACCGGAACATTCAGTTTACTTAACGGACATCATATTTTTTCTCTCCCTGAGAGAAACATCAAGTGTGTTTTATAAGTGCTTGTCTCCATGAGAACAGTTTCCAGGTTGAAAGGGTAGGGCTGATAAGGGAATCAGTCACATGTGCTGAGCCTCGTGAGAGCTTCAAGGTTTCCTTCAGGAAGAAACTCACTGACCTGACTAGTAAAAGCCATGTAACTTACAAACAAATCTGAGCTCCTCTAAAGCATGGAAAAGCAGAGAGCGGGTCTTAATCGGTTTTCTAGCGACACAAGCTGGTCAGGTTACATGCTCTAGACAAGGTTACTAATGACTGAAATACCAACTCATGTACTTAATTGTACGCTTGTCTGAATAAACACTGAAGCAAAAACACTTCATATAGCTTGCACACATATGACAAAGTAAAACAGCAAAATATTCAGACTGCAAGAGACTGCAAAAATAAATAAATAAATAAATAAATAAATAAACAAAAATAAATACATTTCATTGCAATTTTATCCATAACATCTTGCTGGATGAAACGGATAAAACTGCATTTTGTCATATTTTTTTACTACAATTACACAGCAGCTGGGTTTTTTTAATATCCAAAATGACTTCCAACAATGCAAGCAATTTTTTTAACAATATTTGAAGTAAACAAGTACATTTTTATTTTTAATTATGATTAGTTATTTTATATATTATTTACTTAATATAATTATTAATTATAAATAATTATATAACATTATATTATTTATATTTTATTTCTTTTTAATTATTTATTCAAATAAATGCAGCCTTTGTTAGCATAAAAGACACAAAAAAAAATCTTGCCAATTGAGATGAACAATGTTGAAAGATATTTTCATTAGTAGACCTTCAGTAGTGTTTTCTTTAGTGTCTTTGATTTGAATCGCTCATGTTGCTTACATCAATGAAGGTCAGACTATAGCTCTTATATTTCCATTTTACTCTCAATCGGTGAGTGTTGCTGAGCGTTCATTTTGGTGCCCAAACCTGCCTGAAAAAACAAGCTGCAGGTTTCTAAAAATTGTGCCTGGATACAGGGTGTACTGACTGCTTACCTGGAGGTACACTGTAGCGGTTGGCATTACTGGCGTCGGGCTGGGGAGAGGCTTTGCTAGGCTCGCGAGGAGAGAGTCTGTACGGAGAGCCCGGTCTGCCCGCTCCACCGTGAGATTCCTGCTCCATCAGCTTCAGGTCATACGGCATGTAAGTGAATGGCTTACCTGGGGACAGGACAGAGAAAAAAAGTCAGATACTCACAGACACCAAGCAGACAGGCAAAATCACAAAACAGAATGTCAAGTGTCCTCTCTATTTGCGATCAAGAAAACATCTTATTCAAACCATACAGACTCATCATGCATTAATCACAGAAATAGAACATACAGAAAGGTTAATTCGGTGCTATCACTGTAAAAGCACTGGCAAGAGAAATGTCAAGGCAGGTTTTTAGAGCTACAGGCTGCCGGTCTGTAAGGACGAGGTCAAGCAAAACTTGGTGTTTCTAATGGATATCACTACAAGAGTGTGACCTAATGTTCCTTTTGGTTGGCTGCTTCTGTCTGGCTCTATCAAAAACAACACTGTGTTTCTTAGCTGAGAAGAGCAAAGTCCACTGTCTCTCTCCTGCGCGCTCGACACCCTTCAAAAATCTGTTTTGGAGACCCATTATAAAACAGAGAGGAGGAGGAGGAAAAACAGAAAAACGTCTGTCCTTACTCAAACTTCCTGGCATGTAAAACTGAGCGAGAGTGCATGGGAGGATAGAACAGAGGCACTACAGGCACATCACAATCTATTTGTTTTGCAGCGGTCCATCTGCTTGTCTTTCAGT
>JAFVLL020003597.1:39965-80397 GCA_021397915.2 Tor tambroides | reverse complement strand
TGCTTGTCTTTCAGTCTGTTTGTCTCAGGGGTGATTCTGTAACCTCAATTTTGTATTGTTCACTGCTCTCTTCCCTTCAGAGACAGTTCCTTTGGTCAGGAGTTCTCCCAAACATAAAGTGACAAACGCTCTGTTCGGATGAGATTAGTTTTATATTGAGGGGGTTGGGATAATGTCATTACAACCAAAGGTTCTCTGTATTTTTTAATTTCTGTATGTTATATAAACATTAAGTTCCATTCTATAAGATTCTTCTATAAAATAAAGAAATAACCAAAGGCAAAGGCAATAAGCAAATTCACATGTTGGTTAAATCTATTTTGTTACTGTGAACAATTCATCCATGCATGTGTTTCACCTTTTAAAAATAGCTTTGATTTCATAATTTTTATTAAAACATAACTCAATCTTCCAATGAAAACGACTCTGGTGGCGGATGCTGGACTTCACCAATCATTTAAACTCCACCTCTTTCTTCACCTGCAAGCTCATATTCAGATTCAATCAACAACCAATGGGTAGAACCAAAAAAACATCTGTCGCCAATTCCATTTCTTCATGACTTTATAAGCCTGTGAATCTACTCTGTTCGAGAATCTCAAGTGGATATTGACCAAAGAGCTTGGTGTGGGATTTAGGGGGTTTTCTCAATTTTCTAGATTCGCCTCAAGTGTTTTTGTGCATTCTCTCTCTTTTTTCTGTGTCTTGACTCACCTTCTCGGTCCACTACAGTGGGGCTGTGGGTGGTGACTCGCAGCCTGCGGTCAGACTCGTTCTGATCCAGTCTCTGTTTGTCCTCCTGCACGGACTCATGTACAGCTTTGATTTGGTGCTGGAACATAGCAAAGCCGCTCAGCGGTCCACCAGGAACGTTGCTGTGACCGAACGGAGCTGAAACCTAAACAAACCATTCAAGAACAGAGGATTCAAATGGGGGCTACATGTTCAGCAAAAATGTTTCATTAGAAAAATGCAAATGATTAAATATTTAAATTTTTATTTAAAGGTGCATGACTGTTGTTTGCTTTGCAGCAAGATGCTACATTCTCATGAACCTTGTGAACGGCCAATCAGGGCCTCAGTTAGATCAAATCCATTTCACAGCCACACCAAATCGCCACAACAGACACCTACAAACAGCACAACTAATCAGCCCAACAGAGCAGCCAAACATATTTTCACTCATCATGATTTCAGTGTGGAAAATCAGTTGGTATTTGCTGATTCGTTTGCTGATTGCCGCAGAAGCGAATCACAGTGCGTGATCTGCGGAGGTGGAGATGGAGGCAGGACTCACGTGGCGGGGTGGCTGGGCCCTGTCTCTGTCCAGAGGGGCATATCTGAATGCTAAGTGGGGGTAGAGGCTATGGGGACTGACCATAGGGGGGATGGTGGCGGCCCGCTGCTGTAGCTGCTGCATGTTGAGGAATTTAGCTGAGGACATGACCACTGAGCCTGCACTGCCAAGCAATGACGGCTTCTCCAGAGAGAAAAGTCTGCCACAGGAAGGAAGGAACAAGAGTTTTTTTTAAGGCTACAAGAATTATTTTAAGAAATTTATTATTTTACATTTGCATTTCTAATTTAAATGTATATTTTTATTAACAATTTCGATATTACTGAAAATACTATTATATAATTTTCACACATAAATTATCTTTCAATTAATAATCCCCACCCTATCCATGCTACTAGAAACCAATAGCACTGTATGTATGAAAACCCCATAACAGAACATGAGCATAGGCTTCTCACCTTTGTTGGTCAGATTCAGCCTCCACATCCTCGTCCGCACTGCAGGTGGCGCTAGAGTCATTATCGGAGTGGTGCTGCTCCGCCTGTTTCTCCTCCTTGTCCTTGACCTCCGGCTCTGTCTTTACTTGCACCTGTGCTCTTTCGCTGCTCGGAGTTGTCATTTCCACATCCTGTGGCTCACTTTTTGGATGGATCTGCATTTCATATGCCGAGCGTGTGCGCTCATCCTGAGGAAGCCCGTCTCCAGCTCCACCTTCTGGACTCTTCTCTACTTTCACCCGTAGCTCACCGTACGGAGGCTCCTGGCCCTTGGCATCTGTCTCTGGGCCTTTGGTTGCCGTAATGTCCTGGTCCGACACGCCGTCCAGAGTGGAGCTGGGATAAGTTAGTGTGTCAGATTTGGAGGGATCAGTTTGACATGGAGAAGGCGCACTCTCTGTGTCCGAACTGTTATCGGGACCTGAGGAAAGGAGATGAAAAAGCGTATGATTGAGCCATCACATCCTCTTTAAATTCTTCATTCATCTGTGCAAAGAGGACACAGAATATCAAACCCAATCTATTTCAATCTCTGCTACAGAAACACAAAGGCACAGAAGCAGAAAACCCAAACAACCCTGCCGTGACAGAGAAGAGGCGGCATTTGAGGTCACCATCGCTGCACGCGGCATCACGCAATCAAGTTAATGCGCTTCTGTACAGCAAACATCCTTTGGCTAATCACTACCTTTCCACTCCTGCCATGTGATGACATTCCCTCCAGGGCCACAGGAAGTGGTACATATAAAATATATGAAGCACTGCATAAACATACCATTCAAACGTTTTGAGTTGGTAACATTTTTTTTTTAATGTCTTGGAAAATTCTGTTAAGCTCACCAAGGCTCTACTTACAAAATTGTGAAATATTTCTATTTAAACTGTACAAATTTCCTTATTTTTATATATTTTAACATATATTCCAGTAACGGCAAAGCTGAATTTTCAGCAGCCAGTATTCCAGTCTTCAGTCTTCTAATATGCTGATTCGCAGGAGTTATTTGAAATCGAAATCTTTTGCAATAATGCAAATGTCTCTATTGTGATTTATTCAGTGACCATGCTCGAATAAAAGATTTTTTTTCAATCTTACTGATCCCAAACCTTTGAAAGGTCGCGTGTATACATATATAACCTCCAGACTAACTTACATATCCACAACACAGGAACAAGCTTTGCAACGCAAAATCACAGATGTACTCCACGTGCCCGCAGGTTGCAAAGACCAAAGTTGCCTCAAGAGCAACACACATCCAACAACCAGGAAGCAACTATCCTTCTTTCTGAAAATGACTCCTCTCCCTCATCTATAATTCCTCCCTCCTCTTGCTGTGTGGACGCTCTCTGCCACTCTCACAGTCTATCTGTTATCTGTCCCTCTGAGAGAGCGATGAAGGCTAACCTGCTTGGCTCCAGGACAATGTCAGCAGGTGCTACTCCAAAAAGGAGACTGGGAGAGAAAGAAGTTTGAGGGAAGGAGAGCAGGGAGAACAGAAGAAAGCAGCATCAGCATCATGACAAGTAACCAAGGAAAGCAGACTAGGGAAGCAGCCTTGTAGGTTTCTGTTTTAGCAAGGCGAATCTGAATAAGGTCTATAATGCTCCAGGGCAAAGAAAATAGTGTTTTAATGAATACTTTAATTTAGCAAGGATGCATTGAATAAGTTTTGCAAGAGAGTTCTATTTCAAATAAATGCTGTTCTTTTGAATTTTCTATCCATAAAATGTTTCCACAAAAATACTGAATAGCAAAACTGTTGATAATAAGAAATGTTCCTTGAGCACCAAATCAGCATATTCGAATGATTTCTGAATGATCATGTGACACTGAAGACTGGAGTAATGGCTGCTGAAAATTCAGCTTTGCCGTCACAGGAAGAAACTGCCCCAAACTTTTGAACAGTAATGTAGATGGGGTGGAAGGCGGCGAAGCAAACAAATAGGCACCCAAAGGAAAGGAAAGTAAGTTAAGAGGCATGTAACTAATAATTACTGTACTTTAATTTGATTGTACAAGTGTTTTTCCAAGAATGCTGATATGAAGAGTTGCACCAGACAGGTATAGCTGGGCCTGAAATGGCTGATTTGCTATTTTCATGAGCAAGTAACTATTCTTATTATGTTTAAAATGCAAGTTACTCAATATGAACTTTTTGTGTATAGAACTGCATAAAGACTTGAAGTCGCACTGAATATCACACAACCATATCTGAATAAAAGCCCAACAGATCAAACATACTCGGCAGAAGCACTCCTTAGTTTCCTTACAGCATACTTTTTTGAGGCTTTAAAGCCAGGGAACGCTTACATAAGAGCGAGTGTGGCAGGCAGAATTAGTCCAGATCTCTTATCCTTTCTGCACATTCCCCCATTTCCACTCTCTTTTCTTTGTGTTTCTGTCTTGTTCACTTGTTTCCTCTCCCTTTCATCCACCTCTCCCCCACCCGGCTGGTTCTCTCCTCATTTGCTCCTGATTCTCACTCATTAAGCGTACAGACAGAAGTAGAGGGAGGATGTTGACCTCTGTGGCAGTGCAGCGTGGTCTGGGGTTTTGCTGTCAGATCTAATCAAATGCACTGCAGTCAGACAGGTCAGCACACTGCTACTACTGCTCCCTCACTTCATCCCTCTGTGTCAGTCTGTCTGTTTCTGCTCTCTTTACCCCTGCTGCTTTTCTTCCTCTCTGCTTGATCGGACTCTGGGTCCATGGGTCACAGAGAAAGAGACTGACAGTGATGGGTTTTAGGGTGTTTGTTTAGGCATTAGAGCTTATGTTGGAAGCAGCCTGGTGTAAAAGATTTTAAATCACAGAGAGAGATCATACCATCGCTCTCCTCATCGTCATCAGGCGCAGGATCGCTCTGTGACGAGTCTCGATTTCCACGGAGCCGTCGGGAACCCTGCACACAACAACATAAGAGGTGCACAATTCATAAGATATACACGTCAAGAATAGTTCACAATTATAGAGTTCACGTGTGTTCGGAAGACATTTTTCAGTTTTTTTTTGTCTTCCTATAGCACCCATTCAGTGATGCTGTTTTCTGATGCCACATTTAGGTATCATGCTTAAAATCTGCAAAGACACTGTTAATAGTAGGAAACCAACAGTAACTAGGAGAGATATAGATATATACTATTGTTCAAAATTTTGGGGTCAGTAAGATTTAAGAAATTACTTTATTCAGCAAGTATGCATTAAATTGATCAAGAATAACAGCAAAAAATACAGTAAAATGTATTTAAAATAAATGCTGTTCTTTTGAACTTTTCTATTTCTCAAATAATCATAAAAAAAACATAAGGAATGTTTCTGAGGCACCAAATGCTCCAATGATTTCTGAAGAATCAGTGAAAATTCAGCATTAACATAAGAATAAATTACACTTTAAGAAATAAAAAAAGAAAACTTCATTTAAATTGTAATGACATTTTGAAATATTAGTTTTTTATTATTGTATTGATTAATTAAATGCAGACCAAATGAGCAAAAGAGACTGCTTTCAAAAATCTTACTGACCCCAAATTTTTGTACAGTAGTTTAAATATCCAGATATATAAGTAGTGACTCCCTAAAAAAAAAAAAAAGTACATTTTGTTTGGATGTAGCAGATGTACCTGTACCTTGTGTTGCCGTAGTAGATTGTCTAGGTTGTATCGTCTCTTGTTGTTGAAGTAAAAGTTCTTACACTGAGCTTCACTCTTAGTGCCTACCATCTTAGCAATGGCTGACCAGTTCCTACCATGTTCAACCAGCCCTGTGCACAAGAGAAAGTGGGTAAGATTATAAATGAGTAGACTGGTCACTGGAGTCAAACAAAACCCTAATTAAATGTTTTCATGTATTACTAATGGTTTTCGTTATGGATGGATGGAGCCTAATATTAAAGGGGTCATATGATGTTGCTAAAAATAATTTTGTGTATTTGGTGTAATGCAATGTGTTTATGTGGTTTAAAGTTCAAAAAACATTTTCTACATACTGTACATTATTATTGCTCCTCTAAGCCCCGCCTTTCTGAAACACACCGATTTTTACAAAGCTCATCGTTCTGAGAAGTGAGGTGCGCTCTGATTGGCCAGCTATCCAGTGCATTGTGATTGGCCGAATACCTGAAGCGTGTGACGGAAATGCTACGCCCCTCACTGTATTGTGATGGCGTTTCACGGCGCGACCACACAAACACAATAAAACCCTTTACAAACGAGGCATTTATTGCATCCAGTGGGGACATAATTACTGATTATAATGACTTATACGGTCTTTTTACGCATCGCGCCGCGTAAACATTACCATGTCTGCATTTGTGATCGGAGAAACAACAAACACCAAACAACAAGCACTACTCTACACAGCTCAAAACTCGCGTTTGAAACGTCAGTGGCAGAAATGTACTTACAGGCTGTGAGTCAGAAGCGCCAGACTGTCCTTGCAAAGTTGGAATTGCCCCACTTTATAAAAACAGCCTTTGTGCGAGCCAACATTGTAGCTTCCAAGTTCAGGAAATAGTCCTCCGTAAAATGTGCTGCACACACTCGAATATTTGCGTTGTACTGCTCTGGAACAGTGTTGTAAATACAACTTAACTACTGATTTCTAGTTGTGTCCTCTTTTGGAAGCCCAAACAAAGTAGTTTCGCTTTCACAATGAAACAGCGTCTCCAAGACATGGCGCCGGCAGCAGCAACAACACTACAGCGAGAATAAAAGTCCCGCCTTCTTTCATTGCGTATACGTTTGGGCGGTGTTATGAAAATCTCCCCACATCATGACGTAGACATGTGGGGGCGTGGCAGAGTCTTAACTTTTATAAAGAATATCTCTTTGGTTTTGAGACTTTAGTCTTTGCAACTTCAGGGATCTTATCTATGCATGAACAGCTTGTAACACTCCGAAGAGAAAGGAAAACTTGAAATCGCATCATATGACCCCTTTAACCACAAGATGGTTCAACAGGTCCTGCTGTAAGACGAAGATCACACCCTCGTTTAGCGCCACTATTTAAACACATTTAAACAACATTGACTATTTAAACTATTTGAACAACATGGCTGGGTTTTAGTTAGCAATGACTGTGCCACTCCTCCTGCCTCTGTGGTGCAGATAATCCTGCCAGTTTAGCTAGAATGGATGAACTAGTTAAGGCAGGATGTGCAGGGCACCACAAGGTTGAAGCAGCCCGATTAGCTGAACTCCTGATGAGCATCAGCATGAGTGTCAGACTGATTTCTTAGTATCCCACAAGAAGAAACATTACTGATGATTATTAAGGTTGCAAAGGACACAAATCACTTAATATTAGGTCAAGAAATCAGAAAGGAGAGCTATCCGTGGACATCTTAACAACAACTGCTCATTCTCTAAATGTGCTATCAGATTAGTTCTACTAAAGTTTGTCAGCAAAAAAAATGTCCAGTCAATAGTGTAGAATTGTCTGAAGCGCCATTCACACAGAAGTTGCTTTCAAACCAAGCAGATTTCTGACGAGCAACACAGTGAATTTGTGGGATCATTTTGAATCCAATGCAAAATCTATCTAGAGAAATCTTTCTCCAGTAGATTCCAGATTTCAAAATTTCCAGTTGAAATGTCTCAATTTCAGACAATTTGCCAAACAATGGTAAATGTGACTGCACCTGAAAGATTGTGGCTCAATATCTTGACAACAGCATGGATGGCAAAACTACTGGAACTGTAGGCTAGTTTGGAAAAGTGTTTTCTTCTGGCATTTCTCAGGTTCTTGCAAAGTCCCAATTTGGTTAGCAAAATAAAATTAATGAATAACTGCAACAGATCAACTTTGGATTCAATTAGTAAAGTGACTTTACACTGTGAATGTGTGTCATCCGTATTTGTCTATTCAGGGTCATAGTACACATGACCAGGACCACATGCATGCCAACAGCAGTTGCCAGCTTCAGTGATCAAAAGATTTATACTGAATAAACACACACTGTTTTCCCTATGTATTCTTTCTTTATTACGATATTGTAAGTGATCTCCATAAAGTACTCGAGCTACGTAAACAGCACAGATAACAAATGACGTCTGTGATACACTGTATGTGGCTTTGTGTTCACAAATCAAAGTTTGGACCAGACCAGAGCAGATCACATGTCACTGACTGCCATGACCATGAAAGTTCACCCCACCAACTGCCAAACAAAGATATTCCAACTAGCTGGATGTTCTCACAGACCAAGAGGGCAGTCAATAGTGCCATTAACTCAAGAGGTTGAGAAGCTTACATGCACAAATTTTCTATGATATATTTATATTTTTAATCAGTATCTTACAGAAATTGTTCAAACAAAAACATCTACCCTAAAGACTCATGCAACCAAACAACTTCAGCACGGTTGACCCAATCCCTTAAAAGAAATCAAAATTCCCTTGATCTTTTGACATTTAAGAGGTCATTGTACTATAAAAAACATCCTGTAAGTTTCAGAACTCAAAAATTTCTCGTTAGTCTAAAAACAGCTTATATTGAAGCCAATCTGCCAAAACGACAGGTTTTGGAATGTGCCACTTTATGACATAATAGTGTGGCTCAACACTGCCTCCGCAGAAGATGATCAATGCCTGCTTCTACATCACTGTAGAGGTCTGCATTCCCGCGGGACCCGACCAGATTTCTTGTGACGCGGGATTAAATTCCCGAATAAAACGCGGCAGCGGTCGGTAACTCTGGTGCAATTTGAACGGGAGCGGGCGGTCTAACAATATCCCGTTCCCGACGTCATTTCAGAACTGTATATCTGTGCTTTATTCAAGCACTGGTACAGCCTGCACTCGACTGTTATGCACGCGCTGCACGCTTCGTTTTATTTGCGGGGTCTGTGCGCAGCATGTGCATAACGGTCCTCAGAGCAGGCTGTACCGGTGGTGAATATACGGCCCGCAGACAGAACAGGCGCACGTTGTCGATGAGTGACAGAGCAGAATAAAGATGAGCAAAGTGTGAATGCGCTGTCCTTGAAGAACGTTCAACTCTGTTTTGTTTATATTTTGCTTAGCCTATAAATTTCAATGACACATGTCGAATTTATTTATTTATTTTTCTTCTGCGACACTTTTCCTAGGCTATGTGTTTACAGCAAGATGTTAAACGAATTTAGTATTTTGACAAAACGAATAAAATTATAATAGGCCATTTTTGTACACCCTACTTTTTTTCCCCCTCTGCGACACTTGTTCGTATTGTGTTGTAATGGTTAAACGAATTGTATCCTGACAAGACGAATAAAAATAAGGAATACAATTTTTATACATATTTATTTTCTCTGTGACACTTTTTTTCCTACTGTGTTGGCAGCAAAATGTTAAACGAATTTTGTGTCTTAAGACAAATAATCAATGTCAATAAAAGACTCTTCACAACAGAAATAAAATAACAAATACTATTTTGTGCAGACTACACTTTTATTTGTTATGCGCCTACCTCTCTTTCTTTCAGTAGAGGAAATTTAAATTTGTGATTCTGAAAACGAGATCTAAATTTAGCGGGAGCGGTCGGGTCGGGAAGAAAATTATTCAAAGCGGACAGCGGGTGAACAAAGAGTGAATATATAGCGGGAACGGGTGGGTGCGGGATACAACCTCGCGGGAGCGGGACTTAAAAAACAGTCCCGCGCAGACCTCTACATCACTGCCTGTTTAGCCTCGCCCACTAATTCGCACATGTAGAGTAAATAACGAGAGACAAATGCAGGTCTACGCAGAAAGCAAATGATAAAATGGCTCCAAAGACAACAGGACACTGTACAGTGCCAAGTTGTGGAAAAACAGGGTCTTTGCATTGCCTTCCTTGTGATCCAAACATTAGGAAAGAGTGGATGAATTTGAATTTTTACCATGAATTTGTTCACAAACAAGGCACAATTCGATGCAGGATTTTCAGAAAGATTGAAATTAAAAGATGATGATGTGCCGAATATATTGGAAATGTAAGTGTTTTTATTACGCGGTCACTATTGCTTTGTCTGTTATTACAGATTGTTTTATATGTACGGAGTATTTATGCGTTTGTAACCTAAAATCACAGCAGCGTCCATCTGTGAAGGATGTAGGCTGTCAAACATACACAATTGTTAGCCAATCACAGAAGTGGGCGTTTACTTCTGAGTCTACAATCCACCACGCCTATTCAAACAGAGTGTTCCAATAACGGGGTCAAAACAGGACAGAAAATAGCCTATTACTTCTAAATTAAGATTTTTACATCGAAAAACATCATAACATTATAAGTGGACCCCAGAGAACAGTAAAAAAAAAAAAAAAGGCAGTTCATGACCACTTTAATGAATCTACCAAACACTGTACAAATTGTACAAATGCTCAGTAAACAAGCTGGGATGGAATTCAGATGGCCTCTTCTCCACCTGCCACATCTCCATCTGTTTGTATGAATATCATCTTAAAAAGCCCATCAATGGATCTTGTTAGCTGCTAAGCTCCTGTATGCACTACTAAGAACCTGATGTCCTGAAATGACACAGATTTGAGAGTGTTTGTCATTTGTCAAGGTCCTTCATAAAAATGCCACTGTTCTTGACTGAATCTGTAATCGCATGTTGTAGAAGTTGGCCACAGTGTACTGCAAGGAGGACACAACCAGCACCAAAACTCATAATGAAAGTGTGTGTGGTGTACTGATTGCGAACTCATGGTGTCATGAGTACTGAATTAATCACCGCAAACATCATGGTTCAAGATCAACCACCTTGAGCCGCAGTGGTCTACCTTGAGCCGGTCCTAGCACAGAGCTTCCCTCTGTTATCTCTATTCACTGGCCTTGTGAGACTGAGTAAAACCAGGCTTATGCTTGATGTGATAATACAAGCAAGAGGGTATGAACTAAAAAAACTTCTGATGAGCTGTATATTTTCTGCTCATTGCCACCTGTTGTTTCAGCAAACGGAGCAGCGCCTCTCAGGTCTGCTTGGCAGCTACAGTGGTTCTCAACAGAATACAAAACAACACTCAGTTCCTCCAAACAAATACTCAAACTCAGTGTGCAGTTCTCCTAGTCCCCAATCTGTCAAGACCGTCCTCCAATTAAATTGAACAGTGCAGTGACATTGATGGCTCACCAGAGGTCTATGCAAAAGATACAGGGAGAACCACACACAAACACACACACACCTTCATGTTTGCTCCTCAGTGGACTGAACTTCCCCTCCACTAAAGAGAGGACTAAAAAAGACCACAAAGAAAGAGGAAGCAGAAGAAATGCACTCAGATGACAGCAATCTGACCTGAAAACACTTCTGCAAACTCGGATGCTTTAAAGAGTCCTAGGGGTAGTTTGTGTGTTAATGCATCTGTGAGTGCTTTTAATTTTTTATTAAAACAAACACTTATTGCACTTAAATTTGTTTATCTGTCAATATACGTGTGTGTAAATTTTCTTAATGCAAAAATATAAGTGTGCCTTCATCTTAGGATATACGAGACAAAAAAAATTCAAAAGTGATATATAAATAATAAATATAATATGAATTCATAATGACCAGGTCTCAGAAGGGTTGATCATCAAATTCGCAAAAACTGTGTACATAAAGGAAATTTTTACTGTCCTCCTTTCCAGACCGTTAATACAATCAGTCAAAAACACCAACCAGTAAATACCACTGTCTGATTCAGTGCAAACAAGACGAAGCTTCTTTTCCTGGGTCTATTTCTGCTGTCACACTGACAGCGACTGTGGCACCACAATTGCAAACTGAACCTGCTGAACCTTGACTTGTTAAAGAGAATCTTGTGAAAGCTGTCAAGATCAGGTCCAAGTCATATTTCACCAATAAATCTAAAGAAAGAAATGGGAAATTCTATTCCCTTCTTGAAAAAGTGAAGCACATTTGAGGACCTAATTAAAAAAAAAAAAAAAAAAAAAAAAAATTACACCTCATTACTGCAATACAAAAAAATACATTATACTACTTAACCACAGATATGAAGAAAATACTGTAATACAATTTTTTTAGCAATCAAAATTAAAAAGAGATTCACTGTAGAATAGTTACATACAAATGTGCAGATGAACATGGCTGATTGAGGAAGTGCACTCATCTGTGCTCGATAATGCAATGCATTTAAAAATTCGAATACGTTTGAAGCAGTAAAACAGAATTAAATGGACAATTTAAAATAGTAAAACTTTTAATTCACAAATTATGTTTAAATACACAACATTCTTGTGGACATTTCTTCAGGATTCTTGATGAAATGTAAGTTCAAAAGAGCTGCATTTTTCGAAATAGAAATAACATTTTAACTGTAACATTTTAAAAGTCTTCACGGTTACATCAAATGAATGTTTCCTTGCTGAAAAAAATTTCTCTTACTGACCCCAAACTTTTCAATGTAAGTGTATATTTACATATAATATATAACTGCACTGCATTAACAAGAACCATAACTTTTTTTTGCAGTAATTTTGTGAACTGTCATGAAATAATGCCATAATACGAAAAAGCATAATGGTCCAAGAACAAGGCTTCAGTTTCCTGCAACTCATATAATTACTTTTTCTTCCCCTTTGATTTTGGGGTGACGTGACCTGGACAAGTTTTCTGAGAGATTCACTAAAAAGCTTTTCATTAAAAGCCTATTAAACTTTAAACTCAAAACCTTTGCCTTCCGCACTATTCCTGTCATTCTTTCACAGGGGGTGAATGGTCATCTTGTAAAGTTTCTAGTGTGTCAAACGGTCACTTCAGTTTCGTCTGTACAATCCTAATCTGAATAATCACTACAAAGATGATGCTCACAAGTGCAACCCCAACCAACTTCCCCAACATGAGAAAACATGCAAAACCACAAAGACATCAAATAAGTAGAGCAAAAGTGAGGTGAAAAGTCTGTGTATGTGTGAAAACGAGATCAGACAGAGCCAACTGAGAACCAGAGAAGGAGAGGGGGGTGGGGGAGGGAGATGAAGTAAAAATCAAGCAGTACCTTTTTTGGCGATCTCCATCTCCTCCTCCGTCCAGCGAGACGTCTCTCCAGCTTCAACTGCGCCTGTAGCGACACACACCGTCAGTGTCAGTGAGAAAAAACTCAAGCAGCGCTACACGACACGGCTCATCTCACACCCTCCCTCTCTATCTGTTTACACTCAGGCGCTGCGGAGACCTCCACCCTCCTCAAGACGTTCCCTCCCTCCCACAGTCTCTCTCTCTCTCTCCGTCCTCAACCGCTTTCTGTCCTTTGCCCCGTTTATTGCTTTCCCTCCCTGGTGCTTATTGGACTCAACTAGGCAGTCTCACCTCTCTCTTTCTCCTGTCTCTCTCTCTCTTTCTCGCTTGGTCGGTCTCTAGGAGAGAGTCCAGTCAGCTGATCTCAAGCAGACAGTGGAGGAGTGCAGAAGCACCACCCTTCTGGGTCTAAGACCAACACACACACACACACACTCACTCACTCACTCACCCATATCATTAGGCAGTCTGTCTCATAACAGTAGCCGAGCTGAAGCGAGCAGCAACAACCCCTCCCTACATAATTTCCACTCAAACTACAGCAAGAGCAAGAGAGAAAGAAAGACGGAGACGGAGAGAAAGACAGCATGGTAGAGAAAGACAGCCTGCGCTCTCCTCTCCCGCCCGGTCCGAGGGTCTCCTTGAAATTGACTAAACACTAAGACAGATTTAGCACACTGTGAACCTCTGACATTTATGCGAGAGTGCGAGTGTGTGTCCCCGCGGTGTTTGGATGACTTGTGCGGCGAGTCTCTGCTAAAACTCATCAAATAAACGTCTCTTTGGTGACCCACCAGACGCTGTTTACGTTACCCCGTGACCCCTGAGTGTGTGTGTGTTGCGTTTATATGCTCGTGCTCCAATGCTTTGTCATGTCGATGGCAGTTTAGACATGGAATTGGTGCATTATGGCTCTTGAGTGGTGGTTTAAAACTTTAAACTTACTTCAAAGACAGAGAATGACAAGATAAAAATTAGGGATGCATCGATCCGATACTCAGGATCGGTATCGGCTCCGATACGGTCATTTTCTGTGGATCGGGTATCGGTCAGACGAGACCGATCCAAATCTGATATTGTGCGTATACTTTTCTGTGTTATTGTTGAGCCCCACGAAAGGCACAAAAACATTATAAAGCACCATAAAGTTTTTGTGCGCTATATTTCAAGTGTTCTGAAGCTGTTCCATAGTTTAATCTGAGGTACAGATGAATATTTAAGTCGTTAAATTCAAGTTCATGTAAACTCTTCTCTCCGCTGGGGCTGTCTGTCGTCCTTCATTCAGCATTCAAACTGTGTCACATTCGGTTACTACAGTCAAACTCTCTTCAAGAGCGCAGAGTAACTGAGGTTTAAAACTGTTAAAAGAAAAGGATCATTAAACTAACGCACAGATTTAATACACTACGCATCAATATCTTTTCCCTTTGTACTTTGAACTTTTCTATGCGCGCTGTTACTCCGTGTCGCTTCAAGCGCATCATTCTGCGCACGGGACGCGCATAAGAGCTTTGTGCCGCTCTGTATTGGAGCCTTTCCTTTTGTAATACTTTTGCGCAATGAAAGATTATTAATAGTCTTTCTTGTTCTGTGCTATCAATCACATGTTGCTGCCTTCATTACTGTGCTATACATTTAAAAGAAATGTCTTTTAATTTTATAGTATATATTTATATATAAATTTGCTTGTTTTTTTCATGAATGTATTTTACAACAATACAAAGAGCAATGTGTACCATTTTACCAGATTTAGTCCTACACATTCACTTTTATTTGTAAATAAAAATGTTTCACTAGGATTTATAAAATTGCACCCATGATTTTTCTATAATATCTTTTGCTGCTGAATTATCCACTAACCTAGTTTATAATAGTATTTTATTTTTCATTAAAATGAAGTTATCTATATGTAGTAGACTGTGTTTAACACACAAAAGAGTGATGATCAGGTCAACACAGAAGTATAAATATTCTACATCGATTTAAAAAAAAAAAAAAAAAAAAACTGCGCTGGTATCGGATTGGATCGGTATCGGCAGATACTCATAATTTTCGGTATCGGATCGGTTCTGAAAAAATGGTATCGTTGCATCCCTAATAAAAATCAAGCACAGATACAAGCTCTATCAGGCGAGATGGGCAGACTCCCTTCGGGCTTGAGGTTTAAAGGGTTAGTTCGCTCAAAAAATGAAAACTCTGTCATTAATTACTCACCCTCATGCTATTCCAAACCTGTAAGACCTTCGTTCATCTTCAGAACACAAATAAAAAGATATTTTGATGAAATCCGAGAGCTTTCTGACCCTCCATAGAGAGAAATGCAACTGAAATGTTCCCAGGCCCAGGAACATAGTAAGGAAGCTACAAAGCTATGAGAATACTTTTTGTGCGCAAAGAATACAAAAATAACGACTTTATTCAACAATTCTTCTCCTCCAAGTCCTGATAATGGCAGAGGGCAGGACGAGGAGTAGAGTTGGGTATCGTTTGAATTTTATCAATTCCGATTCCGCTTATCAATTCCGATTCTTATCGATTCCTAATTCCAATTCCAATAAGATACACAAATCCATTAAAATACCACAGAAAAAAAAAAAATCTAGACTAATATAAATTTCAAATATTAAATTGTTAAAGACAAGTAAACAGTAAGTAATAAAATAGGAACAAACAAATCAATTAGCAATAGCATAAAACTGAACAAATTTCAGGTACAGAAATTGAAATCAAAAGTTTAAAAACACTGTTTTTTTTTCATAAATAAAATATAGATTAATCCTCATTAAATTTACGAAAGATATTCAGTCAAGAACAGTTAATGATTTTATTTTGTTCTTTAATTAACATTAATGACAGTCAGCACGTTTATTAGGCGGCTGTCTCTTTAACACCGAACGCACGCAGATCTAAAAATACCGTTACACATGCGTTTTCTTTCTCATATATGTTTACTTTCCCTTAAGACAAAAAACGGCCGTGTTTATGATGATACACTGATGTATTTTGTGCATGCTGGTCCATAAATGTGAAAGATGTCAGTCCTGGCCCGAAACAACCTTTTCTGCAGTGGAAATGCACGGAACGGTTCGAGAATGGACACAGATCGGGAACTCGCATCGGGACCGCTATCAAAGCCGCTGTTCTCTGAGCTCGCACTTCAGATGTGTGCGCTGCACGCAAACAGTGAGCAAGTTCTTTCCCTTCCTGTGCTTAGATAGTTTAAAATCACATTAAAATGTGGATACAGGAATCGTTAAGCGGAATTGAAACGCACGTGTCTTATAGAATACCCGGTTCTTGGAAATTTGGAACCGGTTCTAAAATGGAACCAGTTCTTGATACCCATCCCTAACGAGGAGGAGAAGAATTGTGAAATAAAGTTATTTTTGTTTTCTTTGCACACAAAATGTATTCTTGTAGCTTCATAAAATTACGGTTGAAAGACCACATGGACTATTTTAACAATGTCCTTACTACATTTCTGGGCCTTGAAAGTGTCAGATTGCTGTCTATGCAGGGTCAGAAAGCTCTCGGATCTTAATCTGTGTTCTGAAGACGAACGGTCTTACAGTTTTGGAACGACATGAGGGTGAGTAATTAATGACCACATTTTTATTTTTGGGTGAACTCTCTCTTTAAAAGCTATACTGGTCCATCAGTTCATAATACAGAGGACAGAGGTCAGACTGGAGACTCCACAGGCTGAAACACAATTGGTGACTAAACTTCAAGGTACGGCACGCTAATCAGCTACAATTTCTTATGTGGACGCCGACTGCGTTCAGGAGTAAACGTAATGAACACTGTTTACTGAGCAATGAGGTCTCTTAATTAGTTTTAAAGTGGCACCGAAAGCTAAATGAAACAATCAGGCCGTTCTTTCATTCCCCTTTTCACTCTAATCAAACTCCTCCTGAGACTCGCCGCGTTTACCTGCCTCTCATTATTGTCTCCATGGCGATCCCTCCACCCGCTGTCACCACGGCAACACAAACTCAGAGACCTTGAGTCTGGCGTAGGGTGGCAGGAAGAAGAGAGGGACAAACAATCTCACAGAAAGAGTGTGAGAGAGAGAGAGACGGAGAAAAAGAGCAACAGAAAAAAGCGAAGAGCGGGAACAAAAGAGTGCAAAGGGAATAAACAGTAAAATGAAGAGAAACAGTCTAGATGTCATAACATTGAAAGAACAGAAGAGAAATAACGCCGATTTGTCTACCTCAGGGATCAAATCCTCAGTGTTTCTGTACAGCAGCCCTTCGATTGCAATTGCATTTGAAGAAAACCCCACAAACACATACGTACACCACGCTGCGGTCAGAGAAAGTAGCAAACTAGGTGACTTTCAGGCTTTGTAATGAGGTCAGAGAAGAACAGCTCACAGACTGACCACACAATCAGCAGACAGACATCACAGCACCACACAGACACACCTTTTTGAGAGGTGACAAAGTGAGTGAGTGGGTTGATGTGAGAAGCTATTTGATCAGAAAGAGAGAGGGAAAGTATGTGGGGAAAAAAAGGTAGCGCTTACCTCGTGTCTCTGTGCTGGCTGCAGGAGAGGGTTTTGCAGGCTCTCGTGCTGGTTTCTGCACCGGCTCAGGTTTAGAGGGGGGTGTGGGCTCTGGCAGAACTAAGCAACACACAGAATAAACCATCATGACTTGGGCTCATTTGTGCTCATGTGTATGTTCCCTAGTATTGGGAAGTTGAATGCATTATAAGCAAATCAGTTTGTTTGGACCAATCATTTACAACACACACACACACACACACACACACACACACACACACACAGCTAGTTCTCAGTTGTTCCCTGAAGTTATTTTAAATTTCAGTTTGTGAAACTGTTTGAAAATTGAAGTTTGACAATAAAAATTAGTTAAGTCTATAAAATGTCTACTAATGTTTTTTTCTGCTGGTTCTTAGAAACTCAGATTTTTACTTACATGTTTACTGGCCCCATATTTTAATGACTTACTTTGTGCGCCTTAAAAATGTATTTATAATTTTCATTTAATGCTCATTTTTTAAAATAATTTTATCAAATCATTTAATAGACCAATATATTAAGTTTTTGATTTGCAAAAAATTGCTCAAAAGTGATGGTAAAGACATTTAAAACTCTAGGTTTAAAATTAAAATTTTAAATAGTGCTGTCAAAGTTAACGTGTTAACGCAAATTCATTTTAACGGCGCTAATTTTATTAATGCGGGATTAACGCAGCGCGCATTTTCTGTTTGACCCGTGGCCTAACCGGTGGTTGGAGAAATGGATGGAGATGCTGTCAGTGTTGCCAACTTAGCGACTTTTCAAACCCCTTTAGCAACTTTATTTTTTTTTTATTTTTTTTTCAAAAAGAGCAACCAATCTTTAGTTTTTCCCCAAACCTTATTTAGTTTCTGAGACTAGGCGGTACTGTACATCGCACAACCGCGAGGTCTCTCTTTCCCACTACGCACACACCTCTCTCTCTCTCTCTCTGCGTCTGCTCTGTTCAGCATGTAACTTTTTCTGTATTCAGAATTTGCAAAATGTATATAATGAGTGAGTACATCATGAATTCATCTACCAAACCGCATTTTTGTCTTATCCCGAATCACTACGGTACGCTTATAATAAGTGCTTATATTTGGACTATTGTAGCCTGTTCGGGTCGTCACCGCTGCAGAGTAACACATACCTGCATGAATCGCCATAGACACAGTTCTTCCGCGGGATGCGTGCAGTCCTGTTTATTAACCGCTACAGCGCCAAAAGTTACACAGTGCTGCTTTAAAACCGAGATCATGTTGCTTCTCTAATTTTACATGCAAGTATAGCCAAAAATCACAGAACAGTTATTGTCTTTATCTTATGTTTAGGCTATTTGATTTTATTGAGAATTTAGTTGCATGAAAATACAGTATGTGGGCACAGAGAGGAAAACAAATGTAATAATAAATAATAACATTTTGCATGTTCCGAAGAAGTGAGCTGCCCTGTAGTGTGAAAATGTAAACAGGCTTGTCTAAGTCAATTGCTCAGTGGAAATAAAGTGAAGTAATGGGAACCTGGTATTTCTATGTTCCTTTTTCATGTGTGTAATTGACATTATCAAGTTCTTTGAAAAACATCTATGACCTTTGAAACATGTCTAGTCTTCATGCTCTACGTTAACTATGGTTTCACTAATAATAAACACATATTGCATAAAGCATCCATATTTGTCCATGCCCATGTCAATTAGAGTATTAAAAACTTGAAAAATATTAATTTAAGGTACATTTAGAACAGATAAAAATGTGCGATTAATCGCGAGTTAACTCATGACAGTCATGCGATTAATCGCGATTAAATATTTTAATCGATTGACAGCCCTAATTTTAAAATTTGGTCACTTTATTTTAAGGTCTAAATCTTGCTATTAACAAACCATTAACTACGACTTTTGCCTCAATAAACTCCTAAATTGGCTGCTTATTAATAGTTAGTAAGGCAGTTGTTAAGTTTAGGTATTGGGTAGGATTAGGGATGTAGAATATGGTCATGCAGAATATGTGCTTTGTAATTACTAATAAACAGCCAATATGTTAACAAAAGCCATGCTAATAAGCAACTTGTTAATAGTGAGAATTGCTCCCTATACTATAGTGTTACCTAAAATTTAAATGTTTTTAAACATTTCCATTTCATTTCTATTCATTAAAGAATCCAGACAAAAAATAATTCACACAAATATTAAGCACCACAAATGTTTTTAAAAAAAGCATATGTAATGGCAATAATATTCAATGAAAACCAACTGTTTAAGTTTGTAAAGCATGAAAACACATGCTCAACAAATGTTACCTGGTTCAGGTGGCGGTGGAGGTGGTTCCTCTGCAACCACAGATGCAGCTTCATTATTGGCCATGGAGCGGGTGGTGATGCGGCCCTTACGGCGTCCCTGGCTGTTGGCGGTCTTTCTGCCGCGTGGCGTGCTTTGCTCCTTACCCTCTTCCTCCTCTCCCTCACACTTCTCTTTATCTTTACTGATGTCCCTGCGGAGGCAAAGGCAAGGAATAAAGGCTCTCCCCCACACTGAACTCAATTCAAACATCAATTCAGATGGTCAGAGCGAGCACAACTCAGAGATACAAATGCAAATAGTTTCTCACCTGCTATGATGTGCTAGTCTTTTGGAGTTTATCACAGAGCTCCCATAAAAGGAGCTCACAGATCTCTCTTCACAGAAAAGTCAAAAATCCCAGTCAAAAATCCCAGTTTTCCATGATTAATTCTACTTTTTGTTGAATTATTGGTAGTGACATAACAGGTCCCGAGTAAAGCACGCAGTCTCCTCCAAACCAAATGAGTTAATGAGGTTAATCTGTTACAATAAGGCTCACCTCACAAAAAACAGATCATCTCACCTACTTTAAACTACTGCACACTCACTAAGAGAGCAACAAAACCCATCTATCTGTTATTTGGTTGGTTTGAGAGAAAAGGGTCTTTCAAAACATTTGTGAACATTGCAATTTTGAGACTGAATCCTGCATTCTGTACCAACAGAACAATAATTGTGATGCTGTCTCCCCAAATTTTCAGTGTGCATGTAGCCTTCGAGATTTTGCAGTGGGATTGGGGCAAAAGGGCAAATTGAGGCCAGTTCATCACATCTATCTAAGGAAAATGGTACAAAAACAAAAACATGGGACTTACTTAGAGTCCTCTTTTTCATCTTTCTCCTCCTCTTCCTTCTTCTCCTCGTCCTCTTTCTTCTCTGATTTCTCCGATTTGTCCTCTTCGTTCTTGTCGTCTGTCTTGTCTTCCTGTGAAGGTCGCGTTATCTGCTTTAAAAGGAACAGAACCTCAATAAAAGAAGCATTTAGACAGCTGACCTTTTCAAGAGCACAGACCTGTGACCAGGTTCCCATCACAGGTATAATCCGCAGTTCACCTTAAATTGTGTCAGCTCAGCTATGAAGAAAAAGCAAGGCTTATGTACCATCAAACGGGCAATATGATGAAATATGATTCTAAAAAATATTTCATCAAAGTGAATATTTCAGCTACATTTATTAAGCTCGCCTTCTTTGTTGCACATGCTTACGCTATCTCTGAGTGAAGTTTTTTTTAAATCAATAGTGACTAGCTAGTGCTGTTAGAACAAGTTTTTATGTGAAATATACTGGAAATGTATATTACTGCACACACACAAATGAAAACTGTGTGCAGATCACGTCATAAGAATGCCTTCTTGACTATATTCAAACTACCATTTCCTTCGCTTGGAAACTTTGTCAATCTTTTGGGAGGACCCAGGAGTTTTCTACATTTCACTCTTTGCCACTATGACAGAGTCCAAAAAACAGATCTCACATCAGTTTAAAGCCAGACAGCAAAATGAAATTCATGCTCATTCCTGCTCTGGATTGAATCAGACAAAATTCCTGTCTGGTTACTGCTGATCTATCTCTGTCTTTTCCTTACTTTTTTCCATAAAAAATTAAAATAAAAGAAGAAAAAAAAAAACAAAAAAACATTTCACACACATTCAATCATCACATCCCTTCAGGCCTACTTTCCTAACAAGGAAAGTAAAAAGCATTGCAATTCTACCATTTCTCAAATGACCTGACAACAGAAAGTTATAAAACAAATCTGAATAATGGAGTCAGATTCACTGTGCAAACTAGTTGGGACTGAATTACAAGAACAAAGTAACCTGGCCTTAAAAACTATCTTGAGCTTATCTTGAACTTACAAAGTTCTCAGAAATGTAGCTTTCTGTGCTCAATGGTGCTAGTTTTTTTGCCTTTCAAAAACTTATCTGATCTTTCGAAAACTTATCTGATAAGCGCAGAGGTCTTAAGATCTGATACATATGACAGAAACACAGAATGTGGGTCAAAGGGTAAATATGCATGATTGACATAAGTGGAATGACCAAACAGTATTTCAAAGTAGGCCAGACATCTAAACGTGCACAGCATACAATGATGTTAACACATGTGATGAATACAAGGACATAGATGTCACCAACAAAAAGAAAGAACCAAGAAGGGGTGGAAAAATATGACCAGAGAAGAGGCAGATGAACAAGTGAGAGAAAAATTAAACCGAGCAAGTACTGGCCAATCAGAACAAAGTCCTGTAGGTGGTGCCCACATGAACAGAGACTTGGGAAACACCATCCACATGCACAAAACACAATGACCCCAGTGTTTTATGTTTCCAGTGTTCATGAACATGCAGAAACAAACACAGATGTACCACAGATTTGAATATTCAGAATTTGGCCTTTTGTATCTGCGGTCACATATTTGATACAATAAATGCGGGTCTATGCCATGCACTACTGTTAAAAAAAAATTCTATTTCAGAATTCAGAATTCAGAAATTAAAAACAATCATTATAGAATAGATGTATTCAAGTCGCTGTATGAATTGCATTTTTCATTTACTTTTTTAATAAACTAATTTGACAAAGAAAAGTGTGATGTAATTGACCCATATTTATTCAACAGGTGCAAGCAAAAACATAATACAGCACCAATAAAGTTGGTACTGTACTGTAAAACATATGGAGGCCAGCAGAGTCAGTGCAGAAACTGAGAGATTTTAGGCTTATTAAGGTTTAGAGAAAGCAAATCTAATTTAGCAAGATGTTTCACTTCCATTTAAACGTTTAAACCATCCAAGCTTTACAAGAAATCAATACTGAGAAGTATTAGGAAATTAAGTTTACTTGAAGTATTAAGAAATTAAGCAATTTGAGTTTACTTGACAACCTTTCAAACATGAGATCTTGTTATTAAGGTAATCAGCATCCGCAAAGAAGGCGACATTATAGTTTTTATAAACAGAAAGTGGGCCAGGTCAATCCACACTGATTACAAATGTAGGTTACATATAAAAAAACAATGTAAACAAAGCAAAATTATCAATCCAAATATTTAGGTTTCTAATGTGAACATAGCCACTGTCTAGTACAGCGTTTCATATGCAGGCCGACAGTCAGACAATTAAGTGCAAGCAGTAAATGTAAAAGGAAAATGTAAGGCCTCCTTTAGATTAACATTAGTCTAAGTGCAGGACTGCAGTTGGTTGAGAGGGTCTTTTTTCCTTCGTTTGAAGAAGGAGCCAGTGTGCTAATGGCCCAAGTTTCTTTATCATGGTTGTTGGCGTGGACAGAGGAACTGAAGCCCCTCCTCCTGCTCAGTCTGTTCCACGAAAGAGAAGCAAAGCACTGGAACAAGCAGGGCTCAGCCAACACAAACAAGCTGTGCAGCTGCCAGATGGGACAAAAAAAATAAAAATGTCAGAACCTCTGCCACAGAGATGTGGAGAACAAATAAGGGGGGAAGGAAGGGAAACTGAGATAATTCAGGTCAAAACAAAAATAAAAATGACAGAGAAAGGGGCCAACAGATGAAAGACATATAGCAAGCATGGAGCGGACGCAAGATCGATCATTCATTCTCTAGGTTGAAGTGCAGGAGGAGGATGCGCTTGTTTCAGTGCTCTCTTCCAGTTACAGCACACCCACAAACTGACACATGGATCACAACAAAAGCCCATTTCTGACATTCACAGCTCAGTTTACAATGACTTTACATTCCATCTAAAGATTTTCTTCACAGGATGATGGTTTAATTCATTGTAAACTATGACCCTTTCACCAATCTCTGAGCACTTCAGATTTGAAACATGACAGTTTAACTGCTTAAATAAATATAACCGATATGCTGGCATCTAAAGCAGTGTTGTTATTGTTAACGAACTAAAACCATTTTAAAAAATACTTTAATTGAAATGAAAACTGTAATGTAGTAATGTTGCTTTAGCTGAAAAATTTGATCTACTAAAATGTATGAAAACTGAAAATAAAACAATACAACAAAATCAGTAAAACAAAATTAAAATGAAAACTGAAAATAAAATAAAAACATGAAAAGTCAATATGAATAAATACTATAAAAGTATATAATATTAAAATAACACTGGTATAGAGTAACTTCTGTTCATGTGCTACTCGAGGATTCAAGTCATGAAGACAAGGCAAGATTTTACTCATTCATGTGCTGATGGTTTCATTGCAGAAATGAACAGGTTTACACAAGCAGGAGGTGGTTGTTGTCTTTGACCAATTTTACTTTAACTCACAGAGTGTTACTTCAAATCGAACAAATCGCTCTTTAGGAAAAGTGTAATTAGGCTGGTTTAGGGTTCATTAGGGACATTTTCTTAAGACATCTTGTTTTCAAAAACAGCTGAAGCACAATGGAAAAGAACAGAACGCGGGATATCCTGAATAAGTAGGAACACACACCATGGTTTTTATAACCAGTTACTAACAACACTTGCACACTTAGCACATACAACAGCTTATAAAGGCTGCATGACTGGAAATATTAAATGTTTTAAAAAGCTACATTAACGGACAGAATTTTTCTTTTCTTTTTAAGCAGAATGGATCTCTTCAAGGGAGAGGAAGTACAAATTAAAAATTAATCTACCATCAACATTCTAACGTCACCTTATCTTTTATTGGAAACTTTAGCTTTACAGCTTTCAGTGAACCTTTGGACACACTTCATTTTGTATCTGTAGATGAAGCAGTGGTTACTACGACCTGCACTGCAAATAATTACTACTAAACTCTCCATTTGGTTCAGATCACAAAATGTCATATGATTAAAACATTTATTGCTTAAGTTTTCCAATTCCCAAAAAAAAAACAAACAAAAAAACAAAACAAAAAAAAAACACAAGTGACTTTATATATGGTGAAAAAAGTGAAGAGTGGAAAAGAGGCTGATTACGTTATAAATCACTTTGCATTAACATGCAGTGAAAGATGCAAATGTAACACATGGAAAGTTCAGTAAAAATAGTATCATGATTTTCTAAACCAAGTGAAGTATCAGGAAAGACAGTCACAAGCTCCTGCAGATAAACCAATCAAGAAAAGGAGGGAGAGGAAAACAGGCCAAGAAAAACCTAACTTGCAAACAAAATTGAGCTTCAACAACTCTAGCAGATTGCAAAAAACATCTATTTTGATTTGGCTTGATTCATAAAATCCTAAGATTGATCTTTTAATCTATGCCTTTATTTTGTTTTCAAGTAGATGCATGAAAATTTGCTCAAATTTATTAGCAACACACCTCCCATCCTGTAGATGTCACCAAGTCAATAGCACATCCAAGCTAATCACCGCCGCACAAATCTTACGTACATGCACTATGCTGATATTGGTATGATGATAGTAACTGATAATAACTATTACTTTAAATAATAATAATAATAATAATAATAATAATAATAATAATAATAATAATAATAACAACAACAACAAAATTAAATATATATACCTGAAAAACTACAATAATAAAAATAATAATAATAATAATGCTATTATTAACCACAAACAAAATACATAAATGTCCTTTTATAAATAATAAATCCATAAACAACCATAACCATGGCTTGTGCCTCTAACCAAAGACAAGAATGCAGCCCAACAAATCTCTACAATCACAACAAACAAGCACACATAACTACTTCATATTCACTCATTCATACAGTACCTTCATCTATGTTTATCGGCCCCTCATGAATGTCCTTTTTTATGCCATAATATATCCCAGAATGCAGTGGCACCGAGGCCAGAGTTAGTGACAGGAACAGGCTGAGCAGAAGAGCGCGCCTCAGGCTGCCTGACAGCGGCGTTGTGCCGGATCAGATCCTCAGCTGCGGGACCCGGCTCGCAGATCAATGGCGCATATTCTGAGAAAGCGTGCCACGGGGTTGTTTGAGCCTGCTAAAGAAGCGGTGGCATCTCCATCTCACTCACACACAAAAATGTGTGCGAGCGCTAGCTAATCTGGGTGCTAGGGTCAACCCAGGTAATCCCCGCGGGGTGGAGGGGAGAGGAGACTGACCGATCTTAACCCAGCCCCGTCAGGATTTTGATTGGCACAGCAAGCTGCTCCACAACTTTCTCACTGGTGTCGGTAGAAACGGCGCATACCACTGCGCAGCTCAGGAGGGGTGTCTCGCGTACACACACACATTCTCCAACCCTCCCTCTTTTTCCGAAAAAGCTCTAGAGGGACGGCAGAACACACGGGCTGCCAGTTTAAGAAGGAAAAAAAGGAATAAAAGTTTGTTCTTCCCATTTATGCATATTTTTCTGGCTTGTTCTCTCGCATGCTTTCTCTAAAACATTCTCGGGGGACTCTGGGAACAGAAAGCTCGAGCAGAAGTTTGTTTGGAACAGCGTTCAGTACTCCACGTGAGCTGAACTCGACCGACACAAACACTTTTATGGGTCTCTAATGTGGAGCAGGGTCATACACTCCACCCACACACAGGCAAGCTCGGTTAACAGACCATACTGCGCGCGCACACACACACACACACACACAGAGCGCTTTAAAGATAAGATAACAACTGAACCTGCTTTCCTCTCTTTTTAATCAGTACATGAACATAAGAATCACAACAGGTGGTAGAGGAAACCAAGAGTGCACTGTATATATCCAGGTAGCTAAAGAGACACCAGGAAACACTTACGGCCACATATGCAAACAAAAACAGCTGCGCATACGCCTGCTTGCTGAAAGCGCCTGGGGCTACTGGGGGCTGAAGGGTCAGGCAGCTTGAGTGTGTGTGTGGAACAGATCAGATCACCTCCTCATTACTGCAGCTCAACTCCTGACTCAAAGACACATGCTTTCAATGACCCGCAGCCTCAGCTTGTGATCTGCATGGCAGCGGTGTTCACAGAAATCCTCTGTTACACACACTCTTATCCTGCGCTGTCTGCGCTGTTTACATTGAAACATAGCTGTTATTAATCCCGATTCTGTACAGAAGCTGCTCATACACACAGGTGACAGAGAGCTAATCGAGTTTGACCGGCCATGTAGATGTTCATCTCATATCTATGATAATATCCAAGATATATCACTTGTACATCAAGCAGCAGTTAACTTAGTTTTTCTGGCATTTACCAAATGTTAAACACGTTTACTCATTATCCTGTACTTTTTTTGTCAGAAAAAGATATGGTATTTGGTTTATTGAGTTTCTTTAAAAACATTCTCACAGTAAAGGATGCTAATAGGGATTGCAAGCATGTGAAAAAGAGAGAAAAAGTTTTACAGCACCCCCATGAAAACAGGCCATGATAGAGAGGATTCAATGGGAAGTGAGGACCTTAGGGGAAGAATAATTTATGGGATATTGTTCATTAAACTGGATAACCAGACTGCAATACCACAATACCAGTGTCTGTAGTATTTCACACATTGCGAAAGCAGAATACCAAGAATACACGAGATAGTGCTTAGTAAGACAACAAAAGCTTTTTTTTTATTGTGGTATCGAAGTTTGTTGGTTAAAACCAAAAGTTGTAAATTAATAAATAGAACTTTTCAGTTCCACAGGCTCCCATCTATCAGTCCTAAATCTTTATTAAAGGGATAGTTCACCCAAAAATGTTCTCACTCTGTTGTTCCAAACCTGTATGTTCTGTGGAACACAAAAGATGATATTTTGAAGAATGTTGATATAAAATATTTTTTTCTTAATCTTTTTCTGTTTCACAGAAGAAAGTAAGTGATGCAAACCTGCATCAGTTCAACCAGAGGGACAGTTCAACCAGAAATGTAACTTCTGTTATTATTTACTGACTTTCAGTAAATAATAACAGAAGTTACATTTCTGGTTGAACTGTCCCTTTTCCTTCCTTTGCTATATGTGTTGTCAAGTCCAGGTTGTTACAAACCAAAATTCAAGTTCAAAGTAGGCTATTAATTGTTCTTTTTTAATGACTGAAAATGCTAATATTGAGTTTATAAAGATGAGATCTACATAATGGAATGACAAATATATATATTATTGACCATGCACCTAAATTCATCATCCATCTCTTGTTGTCTACTCATTTTATATCTTTTTCTTTTACCATTACAGTTGAACGAAGAAACAGAAGCATTCAGAAACAAAACACAGATGTAATGTCCAATTATGTTTCTTGTCTTAAAGTTAAAATGATGCATTGCATTCCATAATATAGAGGACTAGTCCCCTCACAACAAATAAAAACTTTTTGACTGGGACATGGAAGCTGAAGGTCAAGATCATCCTTGAAATCATCATGACCAATGGTAACGTTGTTTCTCTTATTACATTAGACCATTAGATTTGAGATTTAAATGACTGTGTTAACTATCGGCAAGCTTCTAAGTGCTGTTACTTTTACTTACAACTGTAGCTTAAAATACCACCTAAATAGCTTGGGTAAATTTGGTTAGCTCTAACCAATAGCCTGCACTGCCTAGGTGACATCCGGAAAAAAAGTGGAAGAACACTAAGAAAATAAAGGGGGTTTCAAATTCATGTTTACTTGAAATCACCTGTCCAAGCAACAATCAGATAACCACCTTGTTTGGGTGATATGGCCAGATTTCCCCCTCCTAAAACACTGTGTTTGAGTAAGTACGCATGTGAAAATAAGAAGCCTCCAATACTATGCTCCAACAGCTTTAAAGTTGGAGTTTGAAACTCTCATGTTCGCTTCTTTTCCCTCTGTGGTCCCTGACAACAGCATGGAGCCTCTCGGCTGTGCCAAACAGATAAAACAGATTCCTGGAAAGCTGTGCAGCCCTCCATAAATCAGAGAGAGCAAGAGAGAGACTCTCAAAGCACAGATGCATTTTTGCCTGATAACCTGCGTACACACACATGGTCTGAGTTCTTATAAGACATCGTCAACAGTGTACAAAAACAACCACAAAACACACCCTCTCGTAAAAAAAGAAAACGCACAACCTCACATTAAGCATGATTCAAATACACCCCCCTCATAAAAAAAGTCTGAGCCATTTAAAAGCACATGCTTTCTCAGACTGAGATGCAGATGTTGTAACAGTGCATACTGAACACTAGGAGGCTTCTTGAGTACTAAAACTGCATCTCAAAACAGTCCTTCTGCTTGTTTGCAATCACAAGAATGAAAGCAAACTCAATTCATCCCTACAATTGCAATTTTGCAGAAAGAAGGAAAAAAAAAAACTTCCACAAGGAAAAAGCAATATAACCTACTTAAAATGCTGTCTTGCAACAAATGTCAGTTACAAATTTATGTTTGTAGCTGTTAATATTGACAAACATACACATTAAGTATTGTCATTTAGTTCTTACTTTGTTAATACACTATTCTTCAAAAGTTTGGGGTCATAAGATTTGTTAAATGTTTTTGAAAGAATTCTCTTGTTCTCACATCAAGGCTGTATTTATCTGATCAAAACACAGTAAAAACAGTACAATTGTGAAATATTATTACACATTTTAAATAACTGTTTTATATTTTAATATATTTTAAAGTTTCATTTATTCCTATAATGCAACATTGAATTTTCAGCAGCCATTACTCCAGTCTTCACTGCCTAATCTGGCGCTTATGAAACATTTCTTATTATCACCAATGTTGAAAACAGCTATGCTGCCACATACATTTTGTTCAGGATTTTTTGAAGAATATCAAGTTCAAAAGAACAGCATTTATTTAAAATAGAAATCTTTTATATATACACTGTCACATTTGATCAATTTAATGCATCCTTGCTGATGAAAAGTATTGATTTCTTAAAACTTTTGATCAGCAACGTAAGTACAAAAACATCTACATTATTTTTAATTACATAATTATTAGTGGGTATTTATTGCACAACAACACAAACAATTACACAAACAGTGTCTGAGAAAAGTCAATGCAAATGTGATCATTTTGGGACCACAATAATCAGAAAAAAAATCCTACAAATCCTGGTGCTGCTTAAAAACAAAGGCTATATACATACATTTGGATAAATCTGGACAACACACTTTGTCAAAATGTGCAGTGCAACAGAGCTTACTGTCATATCTATACTTCAAAATAAGTGCAAAAGTGAAGAGAAAAAAAAGTTTTTTTTAAATACCTGATTCCTTCGTCGGCGATTCCCAAAATTTCGTCTGACAAGAGTTTTGTAGTTCTGACTCTTCTTAGTCAAATAATAGTACAGCACACAATCAGACACACACTGCAGAGAGAGAAAATATAGACTCAGCTGCATCACTTAGGCTTGAATTTGAAAAGAAAATACCATAGTGCAATGAAAAAACGCTGTCTGTAGGTAGGGAGATGTGATCTGAGTCAGTAAAGCTGTTACAGTGCTTCAGTTCAAACATCCACTGATGAACATCCATAGACGTTGTGGGTGTGACAGCGGTCCACCATACTCAAAGTCACCAAACAGAAAACCCACCTTTCTCTCCAGATATGAAGCGATCAGCCCGAAGTTTTTTGGATGCTGCACAAACCTGTGTCACAAGAGACAAAGGTGAGAAAAAAACTGCACATTCACACTCACTCAACATGCCAAAATAAGCCACTGTTACTCACTTTTCCTTGAAGATCTCCTTCTCGTGTTCGGTCCAGACATTCATGAACTGGCGGGATTTGAAGACCTTCATTGGGTCATCCATCAGACCGTTCATGTTGATAAACTTCACTCTCCGTTGTTCGGAATCGTACATCATGGGAGGAATGACGGACAACTGCCTCATCTGTTTCTCATTGTTCTGACAGAGACAAGTAAATGGTATCAAATCTTCACATTTACATGTTTACAACGTTTTACATTTAAATGTATGCATTTAGCAGATGCTTTTATCCCAAGCAACTTACAAAAGAGGAGCAAAAGCAATTTCTCAAATAGCCAACAACATTTGTTATATAAAATTGCTAGATGAGGAAGAAAGCTAGAAAACAGGCAAAATCCAGTAATGATATTAAACTAAATATCCTCGATCAGAATTGTGTACCCCGTTTTGTCTTCTCGTCTGTAAAATAATCAATACTTGTCTTATTTTTGGACTAATATCAATTATGGTCACAATTCTAAACACATTACTGCTAATTATTCTGTATTGTTTGAATTCATGTTTAAGTGTCTCTTTCAGGTAAGCACGTTATTAAAAAAAAAATAAAAATAAAAAAAAAAATAAAAAGGGCAAAATAAAGTGTGGTTGGACTCTGTCCTCTCATTTCCTCTGTCCTGTCTAAGTGGGTGATTCTTAATCAAAATAAGCTGCAAAGTACACTAGATTTTATGCTGCATAATCTGGCTATGTGATAATAACATGACTGCAAAGGAAATAATAAAGTCTGATGTATGGGAGAAGGCCGGAGTGTATATTTTAACTGCTACCTGAAGCTCTACAACTCCAGCTAATATATTTTCTGTACCTGGGGTAAAGCTTTTTCTATATGGATCAGATTTCAGATATATTAACCAGTGGTTTACCTCCTGCTCCGAGAGGCCGTCAATGATCTCTGATATCTCGTGTTCACTTCTTGCGATGGTAGCAGACAGGCCTGTCCCCCTCTGGCCCACCCTAAAGACAGGAAGGATGAAACATGGTTAGAGAAAGAGTTTGTCTGTTCCTGGCTTTGTTGTCTCTGTACCATGTAACAGCGCTTTCCCAAGCAAGCTACCAGACCAGAGTGTCCCACCCTGTTTCTTCTCCCACAAAAAAGCCTTTGAAGCAGTGGTTACAGCTATTGGCCAGATTCCTCCGGGTCTATTCATGAGCTCTGGAGCTCTATGGTTTAGAAACTCTTCCAGCAACAATAGCTACATACTCTGGCTTGTCTAAACAATCAAGACAGGCAAACAGTGCTCACTGAAGTTGGATGGTTTGATTTGAATGAACAGAACTATAGACGTGAGTCCTGCAACTTTTATGAGGTGAACAAGAAAAACTAATTTAGGGAAAAGTACAAATTGCCAGAACTAACAAGAAGGTCTGAGTTATGCGGAGGGTTGAGAAGAAAAACTGTTTTTAAAACTGGATCAGTTTTTTAAACAATGTTTGTAATCAAATGATTTATGACGTTGACGTCTGCTAATGCCTTTCAAATGTGCACTTTTTTTTTTTTTTTTTTTGTGAAGAATATCAGTTGATTATGTGAATGTGTATCAGTATATTTAATTGATGCATTCGGTCTTAAAGTGACACCAGCTTAATATACCTGCTGCTGGCTGTGTCCTTACTGTTAATAAAAAGAAAAAGAGAAAAATTTAATAACGTTTGTGGATTTAATAAGAATCGATGTATATTTAAGGCATACAGAGAAGATCACCAAATATCAGTATTGAACTGATTTGTTTTTAATTAGTCTCACTCACTGACTGAATCAGTCAGAGCAGCTCTTAGCATATTCACTGAACTGCATGACATTATTTCATTATTGACTTTTTAGTCAAGTGAAGTGCAGTAAAAAACTGTTAAATTCAGAATCAGTTGGTTCTTCAATTTATCATCTCATGTTTTGGTAAAGAATCAAAGGCAGAAAGCAATACTGGCAAAGTCTTGTGCAAAAATAAACTGGAATATCTATAAACTGGCTACTTTGCTTGATAAGATTTTGTTTTATCAGCAAAAACAACAGCGTCTGTGTTTCTGGTTAATCAAGGTCAGCAGTATGTGAATGTTCTTCTGTTCTGCTTTAGTGGTGTTCTAGAAAGAGTTCCCTGTATTTCAGGGAAGCCCTGCAACCCCTGTACCAGGAACTATCACAGATTGAACTCTGACCCTAGCACCCACAGGATCCTCAATGCTGATTGGCCAACTGCTGAGTCAGGACAGAACACAGCGCCTCAAGTGTTTACACAAGATGTTACATCACAACCGTGTCAGGGAAAAGCAATACTGTTAAATGTGTGCGTATGACAGAGCGTTCATTGGGTCATCATAGAAACCTGGGGGCCTGACTGACCTCTGGAAGCGTTCCTGTTGCTCGCGCTGTTTGCGGATCTCAGGAAACTGCCTCTCGTAGTATTCACGTGTGCGGCTCTCCTTGGCTTTACGACGTGGGTTGTTTTCCATTCGCTCAATTTTTTTCTCCCACTCCGTCATCAGCTCATCATACCGCTGGCAAATTTTCTGTTCCTAAGGTAAAAACAGAAAACATTTTCATGAAATAAAACAAAATCGGCATTTGACAGTGATTCTGAGTAATTATCCAAGTAAACAAAAATGCAATCCAAAAGCAAAGAATAACATTAAATAATACGGACCAAAGCATGAATTTTACTGACGAGACGACAAGAACTAAATGAACTCCTATTTGCAAATGAATCTGTTTGTTACTTCTCAGTGTGAAATATAAACCTGAAAGGACAGATAGAAAGAGACAGAGGAAGATACAGTGAGCCAGAAACAGAGAGTGAGCAAGAACAAAGAGGTTCAACAAGTGGAGTCTCAATCAAGATCTGCACAGAGAGACAAGTGTGCTTTTGTCTGTCCTATGGTACACACACAGAACAAAAAACAGCTTGTTTTTCCTCTCTCTGAACAGTTAACCTTCCTCTTGGCTTTTGGCCATGTCACCACTCTGACTGTTCTTGGTCCAGCAGGTCTGACCGACTCAGTCTACTAACAAGCGATTGCACTGAACTATACCTTCCTGAGAACAAACCTATTTATAAAAAAAAACAAAAAAAAAACACCAGCAATCATAATGCTTCCTTGCAGCTAAAGCAGCTTTTTTTTTTTTTTAGCACAGGAGTTAAAGAAAACATCACCATTCAACAGTCTTGAACCACAAAAGACAAAGAGGACAGACAGAAAGACACACACAGACGGAATTGGCCAATCTTCATAACCACGGGTGATCTATAAGAGGTCCCTAAACAGCTCAACACAGTGTAGACAATATTTTCAGAGCCAATTTTTTTTTCAGTCCACAAAAAGATGAAATTGTGACAGGAAACAGTAACAGCCATTCAGAAGACAAGTAATATTTCATATACAGTTATGTCGAGCAGAATTTCTACCAGGCACAACGCCACACAAAAAGAAAATGTGTTAATGACAAAATGTCTTGTCTGAGTGTTTATATATTTTTTTTCTTCACTGTGTCAAAGTAGTCAGGCCACAGCTTTAGAGGCATCAAAACTGTTATAAAGAGACATGAAAACCACCAATCTAAGTACAGACACAGATGACAAATTATAAATCATAAGCAAAAAAATTGACTGATATGCAAATGAGGGCATGTCCAATAAGCTATAGAGATCAACATGGAACTCCTTATGCAAATGAAATGACTCTGATCACTGTTCCCACAAAGTATCATTATTATCTGTTACTTATTTGTCTTTTTTTAATTAGACAAAGTTACACCTCCATATAGCCTTATAAATATTTGCCCCACACATCCACTTAACTTTTCTACCTGTAAGCACAAAGTAAACATGACCATAAATTGCACACAAGCAGGTATGTTTGTATGTGTAAACAAAGACCATTTGTGATGCACAGTCTGCAAGGACATTAAAATTAAATAGTGTGAAAATGCACCTGCAAGTTTGCGTTTACTCCATTCTTGATTTTTCCACAAATATTCTAGTTTCTCTCTAACTTCAGTCACCTCACCTGATGGAGGAGCACTTACTCAACTCAAACTCATGCATTCACTGACACAGCACAGAAGAGAGAGAGACACTTACCCTCTGTTTGCGTGCATGGTTCCTCCTCTTGAAAAACAGAATCAGTTTCTTCCTCATCATCTGATTCCTGCAGCAATAAAAACCAGTGTGCTTACATTCCCTCTCATAAAAGGAGCAAACACTGCACACTGAACAAGATTTCTCTGCTGATATATAACCTGCCCACAGACAAGCATGGTGAATCACAGCCTCTCATTGAGTCCTGTCAACTCCATCAGAAGAGCTGAATCCCTCTCTAGTCTCTACTTTAGAAAAAAATGCCTCAAGATGCAATTCTTCCCTGAGCCCTTACCTCACAACTGTTTGTGCGCTTACTTTCTTATTCTTTAAAAACCTCCTCTATCCTTTAACTTTTGTCTCATCACTACCTCTGTAGGGACTTATACTTTTGCAACTCTCCGTGTAATTCTTGTGGCACTTCTCCTGTTACTGTCTCCCTAGCATGACTTGCTTTTGTTGCTTTGGATAAAGGCACCTGATAAATGAATGAATATTAATGACTCTTACTCCAGGTTTGATATCATATTATAACATTCAAAGTAACTTAATGCCTTCATGCATTTTGTGGATCACTGATGTAAGCTGTGCACAAGGCTGTGTTTTTTTTTTTTTTTTTTTTTTTTTTTTTTTAAATCTACCTTTTAAAAGTTTGGGGTTGGTCAAATTTTTAGATGTTTCTGAAAAAAAGTCTCTTGTTATTGTCAAGGCTGCATTTATTTGATTTAGAAATATAGAAGACATCAAGTTGTTAAACACTACAATTTAAAATTCTTCTCTATTTTAATATATTTTATAATGTCATTTACTTCTGTGATGGCAAAGCGGAATTTTCAGCAGCCATTACTTTAGTCTTCAGTGTCATGTGATCCTTCAGAAGTCATGCTAATATGATGATCTGGTGCTCAAGAAACATTTATTAATAGAATCTTTTTGTAAGATTGTAAATGTCTTTAGTCACTTTTTTAATGCATCCTTGCTGAATAGTATTCATTTCATTAAAATAATTCACTAAAAAGCAAATCTTACTGAGCCCAAGTTTTTGAATGGGAGTCTATGATAGTACTGTTTTCTGCTGATTCATGATAATTGAGGGTTTTCCTCCTCGCATACACACCCCCTTCCTATGCATGGAAGACTGTCTGAGTCGACCGGACGCTACACACAAACAGACTGACTGACCTTGACCTGTCTACATACACACAGCAGTTTCACTTTAACCCACCTACACAGACATACTTTCCATTAGTGATAACCACATACACATACATACACACACACACAGAAGGATCAGTCAGACGCTTGCCTCTGTCTGTCTGCTGCCGTGAAATCAGTAGAGACCATTATTTTGCCCACATTAAGGCTTGTAAGACTACACGTGCTTCCTAATCAACAAGTCGATTATTTGGCAAGTCACTGTTTGCCTCATGTAAATGACTCAGCACACAACATGCCGCATCAACTGTCTGTTGGTTGCTTGAAAGTATCTGACAGCCAAGATGATGTGGGTGAGAAATGAAAGCTTACATATAAGCACCACAATGTTCATGCTTTCTGGAAAAAAAAAAACAGTCATGTCCCACTCACTTTTAATTTGCATCAGCCTCCGAAAGAATTCTGGCTTATATTCAGACCACCTTCAGAGTCTGCATTGTGTTTAACTTTTATCGTACATTGCACAAGTAGTTTCACCTTTTCTTCCCCCACATAATGACAAATCTATTTGCCTGTTACGTATTACTATAGAAAGTTAGTTAGACCAGGACTATCACAATGTACTGGTCTGGACAACAGTTGTCATATTAAAATAATTACACTGTCATAAATAGAAAAAAGACGACTACGATGCAGTGTGGCGCTACTGCTAAAAGCATTATTATTATTTAATCAACATTTCTACAGATATCATGATAATACCTTTACTGTGAATTTTTTTTTCATAAAATGACCATATAGTGAAAATATGATATTGTGATGGCTCTAAATGGGACCCACAAAAAGTAGGTATGCAAGATATTAAAATTATGGCTGACACTGATAAGTCAATAAATAGACTGTTTGTTATATTGTCTATATAAATTAAAAGCATAGACTGCACTTAAATGTGTAATTAAATCAGTACTGTTTTTTAGTGACAGCACAGGATTACTTTAACAGAAAATGTGAAAAAAACAAAAAACAAAACACTTCTAATATTGGCTAATAACCAATAACAATATATTGTGCATCCCTAGGAAAAAAGTCTGAAGTCACATGGTCAACGTCTAGTCAACGGAGATCAAAATTTGAACTAATCATCTAGTGCAGTCCATTGCCCAGACATCTGATTTGTTCTGTCAAAGTCACTATTAGAATTATTTGCTGTTAGCTTACAGAGAGCAGATACTCACGTCTTAATGTTGTCATGGTAGACTTTAGTATCAGAGGGCTGGTTGTACAGAGGCTGTGGAGAGACAGAGGAAATGGCTGCAGATTAGCTAGATGAACAAACTCGCACAATCTATTGCATCAGAAAAGAATTTCACACAGCACTCACCAGCTCCACTTTAGGCCCCAACCCCTCCAGTATCTTATGGGCTTCTTCTGCCTTTTTCTGTGACACGAAAGAGATAGAATATTGGTAAAAGAGACAGATGTATGGCCTTGTGGTTAGATAGTCTGCCTGCTGACACACCACACTAAACGAACAAACTGTGCTCTCATTTGTTGACTTCTAGCTTTGATAGAGACAGAATGTGTGAGGCTGTGTGCGTTTCAGCAGCAGAAACACAAATTGTTTAAGCTGACAAACAATTTATCACTTGTTTGGAAAACATTTTCTCCTCCAGGGTGAAAGGGAGTAAAAATAAACATGCCAAAAAAATCAGCATTTCCTGAGTAGCAATGTTCTGCCTGGGAAACGCCTCCATTACACAATCTCACAATTCTTTACACTCAAATCTACAATCTGTTTTTGTAACATTTGCAAGCATCTATGTGTTGTCCGTGTGTCTGCTTCTTGATGGAAGCAGGAAGTTCAGTGATGTTCCCAGACTAGGGTGCTATAGTTCTGCCTCACTTTCTCCATCTGTACATCAGTACTTCTTTCTCTCTCACCGGCTTTACCTCTAAGTTTCTTCTGTTATTGTGCTCAGTTAACTTTCCTTCCAAAACAAGCAAACAAAAAAACGGCATATGCACATAATCACTAAACTTAAGTCTTGAGTAGACACGCAAACACAACTGAAATTTTTAAAGGCAGCAAAGAATAAACAAAGTGAAATTACATTCATGAGACATCAGGTCTTGGCTGATCAGACGACAATAAACAGGCAGAAAGACAAAAAGCTTTCAGCATATCAAGAGGTAGCATCTTAAATACCAGTTATGAAGATTATGTAAGACCATGCTTTATGCTTTAATGGGGACATCAGATGAAATTTTACTTTTTTAGCTTTTTTTTTTTGCATTTAGTTGGGTTTCTGGTGTGTCTGCCAGCTCAGAAAAGAAAACATGCAGCCAGTTTGTTATGGGCTGCGTGAGCCTGAAACAGTGTCATCCAGCGAGCTTTTTCAATTTGCAGCCAGTTTCTACATAGATAGCTAGCTGTAAAGTACATTAGACATTTCACGAAGACCCTAAAGAATCAACTTGTTGAAAATGGGCATCCAATGTCTCCTTTAAAGTTCATACTTGCCTTATTATTTAAAGCCAAAAGCTCTTAGATCAGGAGTTCTCAACCCGGGTCCTGGAGGGCCACTGTCCTGCAGAGTTTTGCTCCAACCTTGATCAAACTCACCTGCCTGTATCTTACTAGTAATCCTGAACAGCTTAATTAGCTGGTTCAGGTGTGTCTGATTAGGGTTGGAGCTAAAATTTGCAGGACAGTGGCTCACGAGGACCAGAGTTGAGAAAGCCTGTCTTAGTCAGATCACACTGTCAACAACAAAATGTCAAAAAAAAAAAAACACAAAAAAAAAAACTACTGAGTTCAATTAATCATTGATTATCTTCTCCCAGAGGTGTTCAAAGACTCTCAGGAAAGCATTTGCTCAATGTGAATAGTCTAAACACACTTTAACAACAATTGAACATGATCTGTAAAGAGCATACTCGGCTAGGTTTCTGAGTGTGAGAGAAAGGCATCAGGTGTTGATGTGTTCATACCCGGTTTTCATCATAAATGATCTGGACGATGCTGCGATGTTTGTGTTCCACAGGGGGCGGCGTCACTGGCTTTTCTGGCTCTACTGGCTTTGCTGCCTCCTCCTCCAGTTGTTGCTAAGACACAACAAACATGACAATATACCTTAAACCTGAAGCCTAAAACAAGCATATAAACACAAACACGTACAATAACAGAAATGAACATTTTTTTAACATGAAATCATGAAGAATTTACCCATTTTGTTTGCTCATGAGTTAACACTCAAATCTTATTGCTTAGAAAAGTAATAACAGACCTCTCTTTTTTGGCACACAAATTGAAGCATCATTCATGTCTTTAGCAGAAATGGTGTGGGATGTGGAAAAGTTAAATGCCTAAATATGAGCAATAATTACAGCGATACTTGCCTCAGCAAGCACCACTAATCATAGGGATGAATGACTACAACAGACAATAAAACCTTGTCAAAGATATCAAAGTGATGTGCAGAGGTGTGATATTGCATTCATATACGGTCTCAACAAATTTCCACTGTGACCTCCCTTCTAAAACTGCAGTGCATAATTAAGGTTTTGCTGAAGTGAGACATTTCATCTCCTGTACAGGAGTGAACAAACAGGGAAAATACAAAGATCACGCAGCTGATGAGTGAGGAAAAAAAAAAAAATTAATAAAGTCTTAATAAAGACAGTGGTATACAATGCAAGATAGATTGTTGTTCTGTCACATTTTCACCACTGGGCCAGAACAGAAGGGAAAGCACCTTCAACCAGCACGCTAGTGTCTCTACAATCAGATATTTAAGAAAACGAAGATAGTAGACGGAATGAGGAATGAATGTGTACACATGCTGCTTATCATGATGCAAGCCTGAAGGATTTGGCATCGCCATCAAAGAGCAAGAACAGTTGGCAAAGAAAGGGAGTTGTGACAAGCTTCTTTCAGAAGGGCAACATTTCCCACAAGGCTTATTGATAAAATAGTGAACAAAAACCCAATCTGCTTCTAGCTGCGAGCACCAGAGTAAGGGAGCTTTCCTGTGATATGGGTCTGAACCCAGGGACGTGCAGGAAGGGAGTGAGATGGTCAGCTGTTTTGGTTGTGATCATGTCATCACACAACTAGTGACAGAAACCATCATAAACTCTTTATTTACAAAATGAACAATAGCTTAGAACTTAAAACAAGTAGTTTTTGAGCTGTAGCAGTATTTAAGTCTCTCTCTCATGCATCTGTGTTTAGTCAGTCTACACACCTGTTTCTTTTTCAGTTTGAAAATCTGCTGCTCAACCTTGGCAATCTCACGGTCAACGCGGTCCATGCTCTGAATCAACTCCTCCTTGGAGAGTTTGGAGGGCGATGTGTCTGCATCCTCACCCACCTGTGGAACTCCACCTGAGGACGAGGCCTCCACCTTTACACTAAACTGGTTTTCCTGTTCCAGAAAACGAGGGAAAGAGAGAGAACAGGAATAAGTACAAGACTTCAAATAACCCTAATAATATTAAATAGTAAACAGATTTGTTTTATTGAATGGGGAAATATTTAAATCTCATATATAGCACTAGCCAAAAATACATTGTATGGGGTCAAAATTATCTATTTTTCTTTTATGACAAAAATCATTAGGATATTAAGTAAAGATCATGTTCCATGAAGATATTTTGTAAATTTCTTACCGTAAATATATCAAAACTTAATTTCTGATTAGTAATAAACATTGCTAAGAACTTCATTTGGACAACTTTAAAGGAGATTTCCTCAATATTTTGAATTTTTTGCACCCTCATATTCCACATTTTCAGTTGTTTCAGTTGTATCTCGGCCAAATATTGTCCTAACAAACCATACATCAATGGAAAGCTTATTTATTTCAGATGATGTATAAATCTCAATTTCGAAAAATTTACACTTATGACTGGTTTTGTGGTCCAGGGTCACATATATACATATACGCATGTATAATATATATATA
>JAFVLL020003597.1:27004-39865 GCA_021397915.2 Tor tambroides | reverse complement strand
GTAAACATTTTATTGCCAGTATAAAGGCTGATAATGGCTGAATAAAAACAAAAGAATAATGATAAAAGAATAATAAGGATTATGTCTCATACCTGATGGAGGTGTGAAAGGTTCTGTTTCCTTAAACTAGTTTGTCATGCATTTCTTTATTTCAACACATTTACAGGTAAATCCTAGTATTTTAAAATTTGCGATTAATCGTGATTAATCACAGTCCATGACTGTGATTAACGCAATTAAATTTTTTAATCGATTGACAGCACTAATTTATATTCATATAATTTATTATATATAAATATATTTACTATATAAACATAAAATTTGTCTTAAATATATACATGTATGAGTGTGTATTTATATATACATAATTAATGTACCCATTACACACACATATACTACGTAAACAAAAACTTATTTTGGATGCGATTAATCGTTTGACAGCACTACTTAAGTTAACTCACAAAACATATTGCTTTGAAAAGTAAAAACAGACCTTTTTTAAATCATATAATAAATTATAAATTGAAGCATCATTCATGTCTTTAGCAAAAATGGTGTGGGATGGTGGTTAAAAGTATGAGAAATAATTACAGCGCTACTTGCTAAGCAAGCACCACTAATCATAGGGATGAATGAATACAACAGACACAATAAAACCTTCTCACAGATATCAAAGTGATGTGCAGAGGTGTAATATTACATTCATATAAGGTCTCAACAAATTTCCCCTGTGACCTCCTTTCTAAAACTGCAGTGCATAATTAAAGTTCTGCTGAAGTGAGACTGTTTACATCTCCTATACAGGAGTAAACAAACAGATAAAAGACAAAGATCTTTTAAAGACAATAAAGACAGTGGTATGCAATGCAAGATAACAGTTTGTTGTTCTTCTGTCACGTTTTCACCATCGGGCCAGAACAGAAGGGAAAGTACCTTCAACCTGCATGCGAGTATCTCTACAATCAGATATTTAAGAAAAAGAAGATAGTAGACGGAGTGAGGAATGAATGTGTACACTTGCTGCTTATGATGCAAGCCTGAAGGATTTGGCATCGCCATCAAAGAGCAAGAACAGCTGGCAAAGAAAGGGAGTTGTGACAAACTTCTTTCAGAAGGGCAACATTTCCCACAAGGCTTACTGATAAATAAAGAGCAAAAACCCAATCTGCTTCTAGCTGTGAGCACCAGAGTAAGGGAGCTTTCCTGTGACATGGGGCTGAAACCTGGGACGTGCGGGTAAAGTGTGAGGTTGTCAGCTGTTTTGGCTGTAATTTAAACAAACAAATCTCGTCATCACACAACTAGCGACTAAAACTGCCATAAGCTCTTTATTTACAAAATGAACAATAGCTTAGAGCTTAAAACAAGTAGTTCTTGAGCTGTAGCAGTGTTTAGGTCTCTCTCTCATGCATCTGTGTTTAGTCAGGCTACACACCTGCTTCTTTTTCAGTTTGAAAATCTGCTGCTCGACCTTGGCAATCTCACGGTCAACGCGGTCCATGCTCTGAATCAACTCCTCCTTGGAGAGTTTGGAGGGCGATGCGTCTGCATCCTCAACCACCTGTGGAACTCCACCTGGGGACGAGGCCTCCACCTTCACATTAAACTGAGATTCCTGTCCCAGAAAACGAGGGAAAAAAGAGAGAACACAAGAATAAGTACAAGCCTTCAAACAACCCTAAAAATAAAGCAAATACCGGTTTGTTTTATGGAATGAGGAAATATTTAAATCTCTTACATCCACACAGACATTTATTACCTTCTTGACCTCTCCAGTGGTCCTGATGCTGTCCTGTATGGTCTGTGGAGGGGGCAGTACGATGCCGGTGGGCTGAGCTCTTGGAAAGTGCGTTTCAGATATATTCTCCATACGTGGACGCTTGGCCTCGAGAGTCTCCTGCTCCTGCTGAGCTGGGACTGCATGAAACTGTTGCTCATAACCATGTCTCCGCTCCGGTGGCCTGCAGGATTTGGAAGAGATACTTATAATTACAATTATTATGCTTCAAAAACCTCAGGACCAAGCAATATTACTGAAAATATCACAAAACCATTTCATTTGTTAAATAAATTAAAATACAATTAAACTTCTCAAAACAATTATTTGTGAATCGCAATATAATGCACTTATATTCCAATCACAAATTGTCATCCAAGAACTGCATTTCTCTGGGATTTGGAATTAGTAGCATATCAAACAACAAAACTGTCAAACACACACAAAAACTCAAAAGTTTGAAGGCTCAAAGGTTTAAAAGAAGAAACACTCACATATTTAAGAAAGAAAATATGGTCATTTTCGCAATACGCTATCTTTAAATAGGGCAGAAATAAATTAGAAGCACAGCATTATTTCTCAAGCGGGTGGGGGGCGGTTGTGTCACCTCTCAGTCCCAGGGTGGAATTCGGATAGTAGTGAAGGCCTGCGACGCTGTTGGTCCTGCAGGGGGGTACGGTAGTCAGGTACCGGGAACTCCTAAACAAACACAGACACACACATCAGATAGTGTTACCCCGGCATCCTGGCCAAATTTGCCCATTGGCCTCTGACCATCATGGCCTCCTAATCATCCCTATACACTGATTGGCTTCATCACTCTGTCTCCTCTCCACCAGTAAGCTGGTGTGTGGTGGGCGTTCTGGCGCACTATGGCTGCCGTCGCATCATCCAGGTGGATGCTGCACACTGGTGGTGGTTGAGGAGATCCCCCCCTTGTATGTAAAGCGCTTTGAGTGCCTTGAAAAGCGCTATATAAATGTAATGAATTATTATTTATTATTATTATAGGAAACACTGGGCAAAACAAAAACACAGGGACCTCAAGGATGAGGGCTCCGAAGCCTTAAAGACATGTGGGCAAAAAGACAAATAGTGTGTATGTGAGAAAGAACGAAAGAGATAAAGAGATAAAAAGAAAAAAACACTGTGACAAGACAGCCTCCCCAGACAGTCAAGAACACCAGCACAAGCGTGTTTTACGTTCTAGTAGAACATGGTGTTATAAAAGACGGACATAAAGCTGTCTGTAACACATTCACTGCTATAGAAGAGATGATCATCAAACCCTCAATTCACTATTCCACTAGAAAAACCACAGACACCAGCAAAGCAGGACCGAGAACAGCTTGGCAACCGAAACTGCCATGTGAGTTATTTCTTGAAGCTGGTTTACTCTCAGACTAAAGTTCAGTTTCAAAGAACCAGGCAAAATCAAGGGGAAAATAAACATTCTTTAACAAAAGCAAACTAAAGAATAATTTCCATTATTAAATGTGGCACCATCAATTAGTGGTTGACCGATATTGTTTTTTTTTGACAGCCGATGCCGATATCTTGGAAAGCAGGGTGGCTGATGGCTGATATGTAGCCGATATAATTTTATTTCATGTTAATTAATATTTAACAAATTTGAAATCATTTGAAAATGGATTTAAAAAATAATGTGTAAAATAAACATACTTATACTTTAGATGACAGTATTTTTCACAAATAAATATTTAATAAAATATAAAGGAAGTAAACACTGTAACTAACAGGGCACTCAGTATTCTGGGAAGTTTGTGTGCATTGGGAATCACATTGTTCATATAAAGCCAAGGTAACAGTCATTTTACAAATAGAGCACAGTGAAAATGACATGAATATGACAGTGAGCAAATGCATAAAGCGCAGCATAGTTTGAAATCATGAGATTAAAATTTGTTGATCGCGCGTTTCCTCCTGACTGACCATCACGTAGCACACACGTGATCATGCAGGATACAAATGCACACTTCACAAGATCTCACAACTGGATTCTACTAAGTTTGCAAGGTTTGTGAAATTAAATTTCCGTTAGTCATTCAAAGATTTGTTTAAATGATATAACTGCGTATTTGCTGAATGCTGTCGGCAAACAAGGAAGTAATATAATGTTTGCCTTTCTGTTACTACTAATATAAAAGCAATCGTTATAATACTTTTTGTATCCATTTAATTCCTTTGTTTAACAGTTCTATCTGATTATTAGACAGACTTCTATCTGTATAGTCAGAACTGTTTACGACGACGACAACGGAAAACGTGAGCACTGTGTGCTCAGGCGCTGCCGCTCTCAGCGCCGTCAAAATAAAAGTTCCACCACGAACGCATTGGCCAAACAGAAGAACGTATCAGCCGATGCCGATATTTGAAAAATGTCAAATATCTACCACTACCATTAAGTGTTATAGCGCTCCGGCATCACAATTATTCAGTGCCAATTTTACATTCAAAACTCACCAGTCACGGGTTCTTAGAACGACTAGTTGGTCTTAAGGAATCCCTGTTTAAATTGGGCTGGCTATGGTCATGTATACGGATATTGTCAATCGTACACTTAATCAGATACATTTCTGAGAAACACACTACCATTCAAAAGTTTGGGTTTTGTTACATTTTTGAAACAAGTCTCTTACGCTCATCAAGACTGCATTTATTTGAGCAAAAATGCAGTTAAAACAGTAATATTGTGAAATACTATTATAACTTATTAAAATTATAACATGCATTTTTATTTTAATATTAATAATTTATTCCTTTGATTGCAAAGCTAAATTTTCAGCCGTCTTAAGTCTCAAATGATGCTAAACTGATGATTTGGTCCTCAAAATATTAATTTGTTCTTATCAACATAAAACAGTTGTGCTGCTTAATAATTTAATGGAAACCGTGTCACCTTTTATCAATTTAATGTATCCTTGTTGAATAAAATTATTATTATTTTAACTCTATAGACATTAAGCAAAGGCTTAGAAATGAGTAAAATGTGTTCATAGCCGTAGTGCTGGTGCTTAAAGTTGTAATGCTAAAACTCTTAGAAAAAAAAAATTAACATCAGAGCAAGCACAGCCATTTGTAACTTGTGGCTTTCGGCTTCCAGTTATTATAACAGCAAAAATAGTCCGTCATGCAGCTTGATAATGCAAACTGGTATTTGTTATATTATCTTAAAACACTGTTCTTAAACAATCCTTAAAGGTGCACTAAGCGATTTTTGCCAAACGATGTTGATATTTGAAAGCACCAAAACAAACAAGCCCATACCCCAACAGGACCTTGCCCCTATTTTGAAATCTCCGCCCCACACGTATGTACACAACCATGGCAACGACGATCGCGGAAACTATCAAATTTCATCACCAGAATAGAGTTACCGCGCGTACCTTGTTTGAGCAAGTCGCACATGCGCATTGACTTGGTTTTGCACTGATCAGTTGTTCCACAAGGTGGCAACACTGGCCCCAGGCGTCATTTCTCATTAGAAAAGCAAAACTAAAGAGACAGAACAGCAAAATAGCAAAGACTGAAACAACAACAGACGCACGCACTGACAAGGGCTTGTGTGAGAGTGTTATGAGATAGCATACACTGAACAAAGATGAAGCTTTCAAGAGCGCATGTGTTGACTGCCTGCATTCACGCGCACTATCAAATGGAGTATACTTTGAAAGACTGCAAACTAAAGAACACTTCGGGCTTTAGTCACAAACCAAAGGTAAACAGTAGTGAGTTAAAAGCAGTCACAACAATAACTCTCTGTAATTACAGTCAAATGATTATCAATGACACTGCTCCTACAATTGAGACAATGAACAATGACTAATTTCAGTTCAAGCACATCTTTGAAAAAATTAGCTAATAACTTCAAATGACTCTCAGATCATGGTTGCCTGTCTTATTCATGATTAACAATGTTGATTTTTAGGTCTGTTCAATTAATGAAAAACTCAATTTCCAAACAAGTTATTTTAGTGGTTTCAAGTTTTAGACAGCTCTCATTTAGAAAAACATGCCCAGAGTTTCATGTTGTAAAATGAATAGAGGCACGGTTTTGTATGGCTAAATGGTGACAACGCAATCACAGTTGTCTGAGTTGGCTGTGGTACAGCAGGATTACTGCAAGATCTGCTGGTATGAGGTCACCTCACTGAAATAGACAGACATCAGATTTCCTCTAGAAGCCACTCACACTTCATGACCATCTGAGTTAGAGACGCTTCTAAACTGCTAACAACCCCAGAACAAACATGGCCATGTCCATGTCTCCAAACAGGAAATGTGTAAATAATTGAGTAATGTGAATTAAAGAGAGAAAAAGCACAGAGAAGAGAGAGAACAGCTGGGGTTTGTTTATTTCTGCTTCTCTACAGTGATAACCAAATTGATTTATAATGTTGAGGCTCAGCCATTTCTGGCCTCCTTTCATTTGAGACAGAAAGGGATGTTGAGGAAGAAGAAAAGAGAGAAAATAAGCATAGAGGGACGTGCACACATACAGCGTCGCCGGTCATTCAATATCAATGAGAGCTGGTGATTTCCAGAGACATGGGCAGCAGAAATAGTTGGCAAAGCATTCACTTTTATGCCAATTAGTAGTAACATGATGCAACCACTACTAACAGGAGTGAAGATACAGGAAAAAACTTGATCATTATCTCCTGAGAGACACTATTGTTGACTGTAAGAAAAGACAAAGGAAAAGCTAATGTAAAAATCACTGTTCTACAGTTTACTGATGCCATGAACAGATCATTGTCTACTAAATCAAGTCACCCCAAAACAATTTCACTGGATAAAAAAGTAAAAATCTAATAAAATTGCTTAGAATGTCATATTAAATTCATTGATGCCTTTTAATTAGGGCTGTGCTAGTTAGCATGACAACGGCGGTGGTGGAGCACCTCCACGGTGGTACAGCAAAACACATTTTGGCACATATTAATGTTTTTGATATAATTATTAGGACACTAGAGAAGTACAAAGCTTTGTTTACAAAAGAAATAATTGGTTAGCAGCCAAATGTTACATTGCGACCATGAAAACAACAGAATTCATGCAGAGAAAGGTACGTGAGTCCATAAATTTAAGCCATATGCGGCTTTGTGTTCTGTTTTGCAGGCTGGTCACTCTAATTGTTACAGAAAGCATTGTTAGTCTAATTTTTTTTTATTTGGTAAATGACAGTCTACTAGGGCTGTGCGATATATCGAATGCGATTATCATGCGCATCTCATCAGTAAAGCCAGTTCCGTGATTAGCAGTAAATCTCCATCACCTGCTTTCAAATGGAGCGGCATTTAATACACAGAGCCGTAGTTCACTGACAAGCTACACAATATCGCGTTCATTATCGAAGGCGATTCATCTGCGATAATTAACGCAATATTGTGTAGCATGTCAGTGATCTACGGCTCGGTGTATTAAATTCCGCTCCATTTGAAAGCAGGTGATGGAGATTTACTACTAATCACGGAACCGGCTTTACTGACGAGATGCGCATGAATATCGCATTCGATATATCGCACAGCCCTACAGTCTACACAAGTGATTTGTTGACAAATTAGATAATACTGGTCACACTGCGCAGAGGCTATTTTATAGAAATATTTTATCTCACAGGTTTCAGTCTTTATCTCTCATCAAATTCAATATGGTCACAGTTTGTGCTTGTTAGACAAGGTAAGACACATCAAGTGTATTTGTACAAAGCCCTGGACAAGATATTGATTTGTTCCCTCAGTTTAATTAAATTGTGGCTATTTAGTTGTACTAATTCATTTCTTAGTTTTAATTTAACAAGGGAAAAAATTTAAGAAAAACGTGGCAATGAATTAAATACATTGTAGGAATGAATTTCCAAGTTCTAGGAACAAATTATTAATGTCTATTTTTTCTGGTATCTATTTTTTCTGCATATCACGTGCAGCTGCATAGCTCTGTGATGTAGCGCATTAACATGCCGGTAATTCAGATTCATTTTCCCCAGCAGTGCAACTTTCAGTATAAATATCCAGCTTGTGGGGAAGATATAATTCACTTTTCTGACCATTTACAAAGTGTCAATTGCTTTGGAATATAAGAAAAAAATATGACGATAATGACAAGAAATGGGCTCTGTCCTGCCTGTGTCCGCCAACCCTCTCAAAGCACAGAGCGGGATATATGATGTAACATTAATCTTTGTGGGGAAACATAATTATACAATTTCAATACTAAATTTTTTTGTTTGTTTGTTTTTAAAGATTTGTTTATGGGCTTTTTAAGCCTTTATTTGGAAAGGACAGTGTGTAGTAGACAGGAAAGCATTGGGTGAAGAGAGAGAGGAGCGGGATCGGCAAAGGACCACGAGCCGGGATTCGAACTCGGGTCGCCGTGAGCATAGTTGCGCTGTATGTCGGCGCACTAATCACAAGGCTTTCCATGTTTTTATACATTTCAATGCAGTTTAAAAATTTGAATGTCGTTAAAAGCCTAATTTGTATATTGTGAATACATTGTATGGATACAATCATGTAGTGTATTACAATCCAAACTTTAGGTTTTGCACCAAATTCTAGTTTAGCCTATCCCTTTGCGTAAATGTTTAATTATTTTATAATTTTTAAGCATAAAAATGATTACATTAAGTAACATGTTATTGTCTCACAAGGCATTACAAACAGCTATTCTGTGGGGTCTGAATCAGATTCAACTCAACAGGTGGACTGAACTGCTCATGACACCATTAATGCATCCCATTTGAGATCATATTTTCAAAGGTCGTGGGCCCATTAATAACTTGAGATCATTGAGCAGTAGAAATGCTTACTACAAATAATAATACATCCACTCTAGCAATAAAACTTCTGCACGTGTGAACGCCCCATGACACAGCACTCGCTATACAGAGGTAAACAATTAAGTGGGTTGGTCTGGCTGTTAGAAGAAAGGAGTTAAGCTGTGTGAAGTAACTAACCTTTTTGTCACATACATCTCACTTTTAGAGGAAATGAGAGCTGAGGAAAAGAGACAGTAGGATATCTGCATGTCTAAAACTAATGTGGGTTTAAAACACATGGGTTGTTGGTATTAACATCCTACTCCAGGTATTGACATTTCAGGCTAAACAGAGGATGTTATGCCCTTTTCCTGTTTATAAACTTTACAAAAAACAACTCTCGTTAAACTAAAGATGTGTAATGGCTGCTTGCAGGAGTATTTAGGACTGCTCTGTTACAAAGAATAGGTGGTTCAAGTCTAGTGGTACAGGACCTGTGCTGTACACACAAAATTAACTAATTAAGTTCAAAATTAATTAAGTTCAAAGTGTGACTGACACAGGAACAGCAAAGTCACTGTTATAGTTGTACTTTAGCAGCATTCTTGTTATGTGGTTTATTGGCCGTGTAATGTGTGGTGCAGGTAGGGGGGTGTGTGGTACTGACCGATGGGTGGCGTGTGGAGCTGAAAGTGTACTGCACTGAGTGAGGTGGATAACGGCTCTGCTCGCTGCTGAAGGACCCCTGGCTGGGGGGAAAGCCTGAACTAGACATGCTGCAGCTGTCTGGTGGGGTACTGGAGGCTCAGACGGGGCCTGGAGCACTGCTACTCAATCACGGGCGCAATGTCGGCATGATTGTGCTGCTAAACCACCTGAGGAAGAGAGAGAGAAAAGAGAGGGAAACATCAGAACATTTCAAGAGCCAAACATTCTGAAGGAGTCTTGGGTACAAACTCTTTCCATGACCAAGCAAGTATTTAAAGGTCTCAGATCACAATGTGCGACCAATTGGCAGCCATTTCTATTGACGAAACATGCTTTGTTTCACAGGATTGCTATACAAATGTTCTGCTTGGTTTTCCAGAAAAAGTTCTGGCTTCCTAAAACTAACAAAAGACAGTTTGATTCTTATCAAGCCCATGAGATTTATAAAGATGTTAATATTTCGACACAAAGCACATCAAAGGAAAGGACTGCATCACGTGGCAACTGTCTTTTCAAGAATGACTCAATGCTCCATGACTTTGCCTCTCTGCTGTTGTGTTTTAATTATTTTTAGGCTAAAAAAAAAAAAAAAAAAAAAAAAAAAAAAAAAAAAACTTCACTTACTTCACAACTCATGGAACCTGTCATCACCTTACCAAATGTCAGTACTCAATAACAATTAGGGATGCAACGATACCATTTTTCAGATCAGATCCGATCCAATCCAGAAAATTCTGAGTATCGGCCGATTCCGATCTGATCGCAGTTTGTTTTTGTTTTTTTAAATCAATGTAGAATTTCTATACCTCTGTGTGTTGACGATCGTCATTCTTTTGTGTGTTAAACAGTCTACTAAATATAGGCAACTTCATTTTAATGAAAAATAAAAGAAAAAATATAATCTATGACAAAAATACTATTATAAACTAGGTTAGTGGATAATTTAGCAGCAAAATTATTTAGTGGGGAACATAAAAGTGAACAAGTGTAGGACTAAATCTGGTAAAATGTTACACATTGCTCTTTGTATTGTTGTAAAATACATTCATGAAAACAAGTAAATGTATATATAAATTAAAAGACATTTCTTTTAAATGCAGTCCTATCTATCGTATGTTGCTGCCTCCATTACTGTGCTGCACATTAGATTATTAATAGCCTTTCTTTTTCTGTCCTATCACAGGACAGAAAAAGAAAACGCTATAAATAATCTTTCATAGCGCAAAAGTATTATAATAAGATTATAAGGAAATAAGAAAAGCTCCAATACAGAGCAGTGCAAAGTGCTTATGCACATCCCGTGCGCAGAATGATGCGCTTGAAGCAGCACGAAGTCACAGCGCGCAGCGCTCCGCATAAAGAAGTTCAAAGCACAAAGGAAAGAGATATTGATGCGTAGTTTATTAAATCTGTGCAATAGTTTGAGCCTTTTCTTTCAACAGTTTTAAATCTCAGTTATTGAGTGCACTTGAAGAGAGTTTCACCGTTTTGACTGTAGTAACTGAATGTGGCATGCAGTTTGAATGCTGAATGGACTTTGACTTTATGGTGCTTTATAATGTTTTTTGCTTTCGTGGGGCTTAACAATAACACAGAATAGCATACGCACAATATCGGATTTGGATCGGTCTTGTCTAACAGATACCCGATCCGGCAGTAAATGCCAGTCTCGGAGCCGATACAGAGTATCGGATCGATGAATCCCTAATAACAATAGCAGTGAAATTTCACAGCAATATTTAATAGCAATTACTTAATATTAATCAATAATTTAATTAGTGTGTTAAGTACTCTAATTTTAATATTATAAACCTCATGTCATTTCAAACCTCTATGACTGACTTTCTTCTGTGGAATACATAAGATGATTTTTGGGAGAACAGTTTTTGACTTGCACTGTATGAACATTTCTCAAAATATCTTCTTTTATGGTCCACAGAAGAACGAAAGTCATACAAGTTCGAGAGCGAGTAGCATTTTCATCTTTGAGTGAACCTTTAAATATTAATGAAAACATTAAAAAAAATTGTCATCTACACTCTAAAAATGCTGGGTTAAATACAACCCAGTGCTGGGTAAATATTGGACAGAACACATGCTGGGTTGTTTTCAACCAACAGTTGGGTTAAATGTTTAACCCAACCTTCTGGGCAGTAACCCAACCGCTGGGTCTAAACAACCCAATCGCTGGGTTCATGCATATTTTACCCAGCGCTGGGTTGTATTTAACCCAGCATTTTTTAGAGTGTAGTTCTCAATTATTTCTCAAGTCAACACCACTTCAAGACTTTTGCCAAGTAATTATTAGCCTAATATGAGAGTATATAGTAGACTGAATGACACAGAAACAAAAGGATGGTTAATTTTCATGCTTTTTCTGTTAAACCCTAAATGCAATCTAAGGGTAACATGGACATGTGCACAGAATTTGCTGACTTAGTGCTGTTTCTCGATATAATGTCTTGTGAAAGCACACCTGTTGACCGTATGCTCAGTGCCAGTGCTATCTGCAACTGGACAGCATCCACCTCTCCTGACACACGACACGTACCAGCAAAATGCAACAACAGAAGATGCTACAGTAAACCACCGAAGCCTTTGGAAGCACAATCCACAAGTTTTCCATTTTCACGGAAAACCTGTAAATCCAATAACAGCTGGGCTATTCCAACCTCTGTTCCTCTATTCAAGGCAATGCATTAACATCAGATCAAACGCTGAACCATACACATGCATATATTACCATTTCGTTTAACTATTAGCTAGAATGCATTTTTTTGTATATCCTCAAAATAAATATTTAGTGTTTCACGAAAACATTTTCATATCAGGTCAAAAGGTCAAGAGCAATTATTTGCCTTTCAGAGATCATGGGTCATGCTTCAATACACACTCAAGACCTCTGTCCCATCAACCAACACGTGAGTTTGTTTGCATATCCAAATCAGTCAGCAGGAATCTCCATGACTGGAGTGGGCCGACTGCTCCTCCGTTCAGAGTGTGTGCGAATGAGATTTTCCATACACACTTCCAAATGCTTATCTGTCAAAGCCTGAGCAAGAACACGGCCTAATCAGGAGGAGATACAACAGACCTATTGTTTGATATGTCCACGCTTCACATTTATACCTTTTTGTCATTCTTTCATCAACATGCACCTCCATCTTATTGCTTCCATTCATGCCATAAATATAACTATGTCATCACTTCCTCACAAAATATGTCTCAGGCTAAATCAAAAGCTATTCACAAAGAGAATAGCACTAAACTAGCACCGAGGCAGTGTTCACCAAACGCTAAAACGTCATTTACAAATTAAACCTGACGCTGAAACACTGGGCAAAACCTAAATATTCAGCACAGGAGAGCAGACAAAAAGCATGACACTCCCACATCCTGCAAAATCCAGGATTTGTCAGAAACATCTGTCACACTGATATCATTTGGCCCCATCAACACCACTATAAAGAAGAATTACTAAACCTCCATTCTGGACATAATGTGTCAAGCAAAGGCAAAACTCTTTTTAAAAAAAAAAAAAAAAAAAAAGGAATACTGAAGATTCACATTCATTTGTGCTGGGGAAGCTTACTGT